>JAQQZZ010133137.1:0-13652 GCA_030265115.1 Mopalia vespertina | reverse complement strand
TTACATTTGCATAAATTTGCATAAAATTATAAAATAAAGTTTTGATTGCATTTTTGCTTTATTTTGGTTGTTATTTGCCTAAGTTTTCATTTTTGTAATTTTGTCAAGTCTAGAACTGGGGGCAGGCCCTAGAGGGTTAAAAGAAGTCGGTGTCTTTCGATCCCTATCATGCAAAATTCCTCCCAGCCTTAAAGATTTTTTCCGTGCGAATTATTATTTTTTTTTTCTCACTAAGATTTTTTTTTTAAATTACTGGAAATAAAATGTTAAAGAGACGAAATGAATGTTTTATAAAATCTACAGGCCGTCTTGTAGATGTGGCTTCTATCAATCCCTGTAAATCCCCGAAAAGTTTTGGAAGCAAATACAGCATAAATATAATTTATTATCCAAGAAAATAATGTAAAAAATTCGCATATTTGTACGATCGCTGCTTTCTCTGCTAATATCACTGTCATATGCATTTTCCGCCGATGTAGTGCTTTATGTGTATAACGGAAGACACTTCAAGATCACGAAGCATGGTGAATGCACCAGAATAGCCAGCCAAGCATCTCAAAAAGTATGATACAACAACAGTGAAGCAACTGTACTAGCCAAGATGCATTGTAGAAGTAGACAAAAATAAATATTTTAATTTATTAGGCAGTTTTCTCTCACAGATATGACAAAATCGTGTGTATGTAGCTACCATTGTGGAGGGATGGTTTCCTTCACACATTAAGCCTGCAGGCTTGGCTCTGATGACCTCAGGTATATCAGTCAGTCAGTCAGTCACACAATATGGCTCCGGCAAGCACAAGGGTGGTTTTTGCGAGGTTCCTTTACCATTGGGATGCGACCGTGGCTTAGTGATAACGTGTGTGCTTACTAATCCTACTTTGATTTACTGGTCGCGGGATCGAGTCTTAGTCCATCAGGTAAATGAGTCAGTCACACGAAGTGACTCCGGCAATTGTGGGGTATGGTTTTATGAGGTTTCTTCCCATTTTTCCACCGTAATTAGGCAAGGAACAGTGTGGACAATCCGTCGTCATATAAGTGAAATACCCTTGAGTACGACGTTAAACCCCAAAAGAACAAACAAAAACAAACCATTGGGATGCCAAGCCGTCATATGAGTGAACTAACGTTACAAATGGTGTTAAACCCGAATCAAACAATCAATAGCTTATACAACTCAATTTTATTGAATATCCACCACTATATAGAGAAATAATTGAGACGATTTCATTTTTCCAGATGCACCTATAACATCTGACGACCGGTTTTCTCCAGCATCTCTCAGTCCAGTCCATTCAACCGTCACTCAACCAACAAATAGCAGTACAGAAACCTCATACGCCAGTGCCCTGGAGATTCAAAATGGGGAGAGTGAACATGAGAGGAGTCCTGGGAAACCAGGCAAGGGATATGTCGATGAAAAGGAAACTGTCAACGAAGAACAGGAAATGGTAGGTTTGCTTTAAGGACTGTCATTATTGCTGAAATGGTTCAAGGGATGTCTCCTGTGATCTGGAAAAACCTAGTAAGTCTGAACGCAGAAAACAAAGGATCAGTATCCTGATAATCCATGACTTGTTGGAAATTTGCAGACATAGTAGGTTCTTCCAGATTGAAAACTGCTGATATGAAAGAGTTTGTCATACTTTCACATGATAAAATGAAGGGTAAAACCTAATGATGGGTCTTTACCAAAATTCCACACTAGGTTTTTCCAGATGACAGGAGATGTGTATGATGATTGTATGTAATTCTTTCCTGGCAATGGGACATAACACTGAACATTTGATAGTTGTGTTGGTGTGGCTGTTGACTGTTGGAGGTCATCCTCATTTTATTTAAATATATTGTAAAACCCTCAAGCAGTGTGTTAAACAACAAGGGATTTATACCAGGGGTTCATAGACGTCCAAATGTTGAGATTTTTACTGAACAAAATTCAGGGTTTTTACCCCTTGGCCAATTTTGGCCTAGGGGTATTGTCGTCATCATGTATGTCCGTATGTACGTCCGTCCGTACGTCCGTCTGTCCGTTACCGCGATATCTCCGAAACGAAATCATGTAGGGCCACCAAATTTGGATATGTTATGTATCTAGTGAATTGTGGGAAGCCTATCGAAAGTGGGCATGCTCGTCACTGAATTTATGGAGTTATGCCCCTTTATTGTGCTATTTGGCGAGCCGAGGGGTTTTGGACAGCGGAGCTTCATGTTTTAATGTCCTATTGAATTGTTTTCTTTTTTTAATGTATTTTTATCAAACTTAAACATATTAAGAAATGGAGCCTGAATTGAGTTTTTTGAAAATGATGAGTTAAAATAATGTCTCAATTGAGTTTATGCTCCATTTAAACTTCTATTTAGGGTGGTTTATGTTAAACTGGACGTCTATGAACCCCTGATATACAGAACACTTATTTGGTAAATTAATAGTTGCACTCGTTTACCCATGATTTTGTCGAATACTGGAGCATAACTGTACTAAGTACATATTGCTGAACGCTTTAAATTTATTGTCTTTAATACAGACACAATCGAATTTGACAGTCCCTAGAATATTCGAAAAAACAGTACTATTCTGACCATTGTGCTTATTTTTTATCTGCCTTTTGTGGTCTGAAAAACTCTGAGCATACCTTATAAATTTTCATTTTGCATGACAGAAGGGTGGTGTTTTATGCTGATTGAACAAAAATCAGTATCAGAAATAATGTCTTATCGATAAGCTCAGGCCCCAAAATAGGATTGATAAATATCCATTATAGGTCCACAAATTATGACAATCAAAAATTTCCTGCAAACTTTCAATTTCATAAAATAATTAATAATGTTTTACATCTCCCAGGCTGATTTATTCTGTGTTCTCAAATCTTTGTAGATAGATGTATAAAAATTAATTTAATCAAGACGAAAATACACAAATGTGAAGAAATGACATCCAGCCTGTACAATTTTGATTGGTCCAAGAGCAGATAACTCTTCATGGTCCGGGAGTTGATAGCTGTTCATGGCTCTACTTCAATATAACGGTCATGCCTCTGCTAGTCAGTGGGGTGGGTTTTTAAGGCTTCCTCAGGATTTTCTACAGTATTGAAGCAAGAAATACTGTGAAATTGCAATTCCTCGTCATATGGAGAAACACCCTTGAATATGACACTAAACCCCAATCAATCAAACAAACCATCAAATTGATTTAAGACAAATAGTTATATAATCTGAATTGTATTGGTGTGATGTCTCAAGTTAACTTGAAGAGATTACAAAGTATAAAAATTGATCCTGTGTGTGCTTGTTCACATTTACTCCTGCTTCCCTACCCCCTGTCTATCTGCTTTACATCAATCTCACTTGCCTTTATATATTTTCACAAAAAAATATACTTTACCCGCATGTTGCTTGCTTTATTTCTCTGCTTTCATCTTAACAAAGAAGTTCTTATGCTACAAATGGGCTCATGTAACCAAACAAAAGTTATTTTATTTCATACTTTCCATAAGTAAGAGACCAGCGGGTGTGGTTAGCGAGTGCGCTTTCTGAGCCTACTTCGATGTACCGTTCACAGGATCGAGTCCGTCTGTCGGCCCTCAGGTATATGAGTGAGTCACTAGATGTGGCTCTGGCAATCACAGGGGTGGATTTTACGAGGTTTCCTCCTCGTTTTCTACCGTAATTAGGCAAGGAACAGTGAGAAGTGGACAATCCATCATCATATAAGTGAAATACCCTTGAGTACGACGTTAAACCCCAATCAAACAAACAAACCAAGTTCTTCATGCTTTTTTGGCTGGTGGTTGGAGGGAGCTTCATGTTGCCCTAGTGCTCTCAGAGCTATAGGGGAACAGGAAGCCGATCTGTTTGTGGTGTCTGTATTGTGTCCTGTATTTGTCCTGTCTTGTCTTTGTTTGTTGGTAGTGGTGTCAAGGGTGGTTTCCATCATCCATTGGGCTGGCACGTCGTCATATAAGTGAAATACCCTTGAGTATGACTTAAAACCCCAATCAAACAAACAAACAAACCAATTATAATTCAAGTTTAATAATTATATTTTAGAATCCAACCCCTTATCGTCCTCCCTATCAGTTTCCGGTAAGTTTATTTTACAGCTTGTGTTTTCATCAATATAACTTGGTGACATGTGCACATTATAAGTTAGCATTTTTGCATCCTGGCTGTTGGATATGACTATTGTGATATGACATTCACTAATATTGTTTTAATATATAGTACGGTACTGTTCACTTTCTTATATACCATATTTATAGGTGCTGCTATTTTCAACTTACCATAAGAATACTGTGAAATAAGTCTCAGTCAGTTTGACTAAGAAGGAGCTATAGTTGCAGACAATCACCGAATTGTTACTAAAAGCGGAGAGCGCTCATTGAAATTTTCATTAAAATAGCTGATAACCTTACCCAGTGATAAAATGGATAAGTCAATTTGATCTATGGGAATTGAGAACAATCTTACTTCTTTGATTTCTTTGTCTAATGTATAAATCTTCTTTTTTTAAATATGCAAAAATGATCAGCAATGGAAAATAACTTTAGGTCCTACAGTTAATAGGGTAGCATGCTGGGTTATGACAGTAGGCACTGAGGGGCCTGTTGTGAGCATGCTGGGTTAGGACAGTAAGCACTTAGGGGCCTGTTGTGAGCATGCTGGGTTAGGACAGTAAGCACTTAAGGGTCTGTTTTGAGCAGGCTGGGTTAGGACAGTAAGCACTTAGGGGCCTGTTGGAAGCATGCTGGGTTAGGACAGTAAGCACTTAGGGGCCTGTTGTGAGCATGCTGGGTTAGGACAGCAAGCATTTAGGGGCTGTTGTGAGCATGCTGGGTTAGGACAGCAAGCACTTAGGGGCCTGTCGTGAGCATGCTGGTTTAGGACAGTAAGCACTTTGGGGCATGTTGTGAGTATGCTGGGTTAGGACAGTAAGCACTTAGGGGCCTATTGTAAGCATGCTGTGTTAGGACAATGGGTACTCAGGGGCTTGTTGTGAGCATGCTGGGTTAGGACAGTAAGCTCTTAGAGGCCTGTTGTGAGCATGCTGGGTTAGGACAATTCTCACTGACGATTGAATATTGCACTACTATAACATGTAGATTTATAGAAGAATGAATATCCTGATAATCTGTCTGGCTCTTATGATTTCTGTCCTTTGATGAAAACTGTAGCGGAAGAACAGAGGTTGTTTTCTATAACAAGGAGGAAGATGTTAATGTTGTAGACATTTCGTTGTGTCTTTTTCTTTGTCGAGAAATTTCAGAGAAGTTGGCTTGCATATATATTTTGTGACTGTGAGCA
Organism: Mopalia vespertina; assembly: GCA_030265115.1. NCBI lineage: Eukaryota > Metazoa > Mollusca > Polyplacophora > Chitonida > Mopaliidae > Mopalia > Mopalia vespertina. Next base: position 8,345 of record JAQQZZ010133137.1, on the reverse strand, counting down.
CCCAAATTTGTTTTGAAAACTGATACATCCTCTTCACAAAAAAAGTAATTTGTTGATGTTTTTTAGAAAAAGGCAATTCAAGTAGTAACAGTGTCGACTCATAATCAGTTAGATGGGAGAAAAGCACAGAATGTAGCTGGGTCAGCATTCTCACATATCCACCCAAGGGAAATTCATGACTATGTGCTTGCAGACAAGGGTATTAAAATGGAGTCGGGAGGGAGTATGATGAAATATGGATTAAAAAAAAAATCAAGTAACTCAACAGAGTTGTAACAGAGCCCTTCGCATGAAGGCCATCATATGTAAAACCAACTGGGTTGTCGAGTTAATGGTATTTCATTTTTATTTTTTTCGAACATTGTTGGAACCTTCCAGTCCAGTCCTACCCCATCTGTTATTGGTTACATGCCTATCTATGACAACCAAAATAATGCTTCATGGGTAAGAAGATATACAGTGCATGTTGTGCAGTGGTTTACTCTGTAGTAACCAGCCTATTTACTATTGCTTTACTCACGTTTGTCACAGCTATTTATCCAAAGCTCCAGTGGTTATAAGGATGCCTAATTCACTTACATGTCTTCTTTCACCCCTTTTGGTTCAGGATTTACTGTCTACCAAACTTCCTTTTGTGGTGTATTTGGGCTATAATATTATTACTACATCCTATTTATCTTCTATCGCTTGACCATTTACATATAGGAAATACGTTAAATAGTTACATTTTCTTGCCATAGTCCTGTGGTGAGGATCATTGTTACATCTATATATCATCTGTAAATCACTCTTCTGTAGGTATGTAATTATCTTTATCATATTTATGATAAGTTTATATACATGTAATCAGACAATGATAAATGGGCAGTCCTCCCCGGAGACTAGGGGCCCCAAAGATTTATTCATTTTTTGTTTGTCTGTAGTTGGCTCATTTAGATTTAAACATGCTCATATTAATTGCTTTACGACTGTTCATTAATTATAACCATGATAATTAGGTCAATCTGTTACTATCAGGTATAGTTTGTTTTTGTTCTTTCTTTACTACCAATAAAATGAACTGTTACTACTAGGTACTTTGTTTTGTTCATTAATTAATACCTTAATAGCTAAACGAACTATTAATATCAAGTGCTTTATTTTGTTCATTGATGACTATCATAACAATAAATTAAACCCATACATTTCTATGAAAGTGTCAAATTGATTTAACTCAAAATGATTTGTTTGTTTTCTTATACAATTTTGAAATTAAGTTTGTCCATTAGGACTCCAGCATTCTGTCAAAGTTTATCTAATCAAATAGATTATTCTTTAATAACTATATCTTAAAATTAAAAGAACTTGTTACGTTTTTTGTGGATTTTGCAACCTGATTGCTATTGTACAATTTGCTGGTAATAGTGTTACATTCATTATCATTGATTTATTATCTTTGACAGGCAGGAGGTGTTGGTTTCGGTGCAGGTAGTGTGATGAACTCTCAGCAGCAGATGTATAATCCGGTATGTCCAAATCCAGTCTCCCTTAAAACAAATTGCTATGTACCCAAACTTTCTGTAAAAAACAAGGAATCTTAACTACATGTACCATAAGGTGGTTGTAAGGAGCCAAGTCCTGGTGCTCTCTGTACCCAAAGCTCTTTCTGAACCCTTGGGCTCTCTGAACCCTGGTGCTCTCTGTACCTAGGGTCTTTCTGTACCCAGCAATCTCTGTACCCTGGGGCCATGAACCCTGGGGCTCTCTGTACCCTGGGTCTTTGTGAACCCTATGGCTCTCTGTACCCCGAGTCTTTCTGAACCCTGGTGCTCTCCGTACCCAGGGTCTTTCAGAACCCTGGGCCCAATTCCACAAAGCATTTTCAGACTTAAGTCAAAATGCTAAATTTTAAATTTTCACCACCTGTCATACTTTAGTTTTACAGTTATACTTTTATTTATTTCTTACTTACATTATTATAATAATTCCCAAATTTAACATGTTAAAATTCAAAAGTGAGAAATTTGAGGGCCCTTAAACATTTTGACTTACGTATAAAAAAATGCTTTGTGGAATCAGGCCCAGGTGCTCTCTATACCCAGGGTCTCTGGATCCTGGGGACTCTCTGTACCCAGGGTCTTTCAGAACCCTGGTGCTCTGTATTCGGGGCTCTCTGAATCCTGGTGCTCTCTGAATCCTGGTGCTCTGTGTACCTGGGGCTCTCTGAACACTTTCTGTGGCTGCCACTGTTAAATAACACACTTTTTCTTATTGCAACGTGTATTGTTTTTTTATCTTGTGGTTATTTATTGCCAGTGGTACAAGGGTGACTTCTTTCATCAACATGAATGAGCCTGCCGTGCCAACATACGAGTGAAATATCCTCCTTGTTGCATCAAACAAACACATTATATATTCTTGATAAAATATAACTTTGTTTTCATTAAATGTGTTTCAGCCTGTGCCTTTGACAACTGCAATCCCTGGGGGATTGAGACAGGGAAAGATGATTTTTATTACGGGGGTCCCTCACCCTAATTGCTCCAGGTAACTCGCTTTTAACCATCTATGATTTTTATAATGGGGGTCCATCACCCTAACTTCTGCAGGTAACTCTCTTTTGACATTGATCACAGAACAAAAATCAATAAATCTAAGGACCGTTGATCACAGATCATAAATCTATCAATCTAAAGCTTGAAGAATGGGAATGTTTTTTTTTTTCACAGATTCACCATAAACATCCAGCAAGGCCAGTACCCGAACTCTGATATTGGCATGCACTTTGATGCCCGTGTGAATTACGGTGGGGTCTGCGGTGTGGTCGTGAGGACTCATCGCCAGGGAGGAGCATATGGGTCGGAGGAACGCCATCAGAATTACTTCCCTTTTGCTCCCAATGCTCAGTTTGACATGATCATTCTTGTGGAGAAACAGGCATATAAGGTAGACACACAACCAAGCTTCGTCACAACAACATTTCACATAGGGTTTTCTATGACCCATATTATTTAACAGCATGGTCATGCTGAACTTGAAAATGTCAATAATTAGGAAGATTGACAGTTATTTCCATGGATGTCGTTCTTGCTTCTTTTCAGCATTGTAGTTTGTGATTAACTGAATATATTTACATGTATTTATGTGTTTGATCAATGGGCGTACATTCAAGATCAATCATCATATCCTCAACATTGGCAGGTTAATTGTAGAAATTAATGACAGAATTTTACAGATTTGATTTACAATTTTAAAAAATTCAATTTGAAAAAGACATTTTCACCTGTTTAAATTTTATATTCTGCCCATGTGAAAAAAAAAGAATAGAAAGAACATGTGAGCCAGGTCATTCAATCCTGTTTCTTTTTGGGTCAGCATGATTTCTATTTATCAGATTGCCGTGAACAACCAGCATTTCGTGGAATTTAATCACCGTATTCGTCCCATCCATAAGTTTGACACTTTGGAAATCACGGGTGATGTCAGGTTGACAAATGTTCGGTTCCAATAAGAATGGATTGTCTATATAATTCACGGTAAGTTTATTCAAATTTACAGGGCACAGACTATCAGTGTACCCTGTCTTATACATTAACTAGTCCTTTTGTGTTTATATATGATGGTTGTGGGTGTTGTCCTGTAAGGCAGGCCTTATTTTAAAAAAAAATTGTGAAAGTGATCCACCGTTCATGGGAAATTAAACCCAGATAACCTGTCTGGTTACTTGAAAACAATTTGCCCGACTGTTAGTTTTGGTATCTAAGGTTACATACATATACAGTGTAATTACGTTATGATGTGCCACGATATACCGCGTAAACGGTTATAACTGGCACCAATCCTTGTTTTCCGATTTTAATCAAACAACATTACAAATAAAGTCTTTATAACCAGAAGACCAACCTGGGAATACTCTGTGGGTTGGTTAAGCAAGACGTGACTGTCATAATAGGTGATGTTGTTGTTGAAGCTCAGCATGTGGTAAGCTGTCTGAGTGTCTTCATTAAGACAAAGAGTTAATCCGGTCATTATCAGGGCAAAGCAAGGCGCAGTTAATGCAAAGTTTTAGCAAAGTTATACAAATAAATTGGGTTTCATTTATTGTGAACTGTCAAAACCCTGAGCTGAGTAAAGCTAAGGAAAACCATAGAGCTTAACGGCGCCTTTGATTGGCTGTAGAGCCGGAGCCAGCCAACCAGGTCACAGCCCTAGGTTTTCTATTTCGCGCAGTTTATTGATTTCTGTTTCCTTTTTAATTAGTAAAGCATTTGTTTGTTTGTTGTTTTTTTTAAACAAATTTACGTCATACTTGAAGCAAAAAATGGCTCATAGTTTAATAAATTTTGATTAGGGTCAGTTTAACATGACAGCGTATGGGAGTTTTTGTGTTGCTATATGTAGCTTTTTCACTGTTACAGTAGCCATCATGTACATGACCTTATAGTTTGCTTGAACGGTGACTCGTTTGCGTAACCTCCACATAACCCGAACGATCGTTCGCGGGAAAAAATAATTAGCTTTCCCCCAGTATAAGGGGAGATTTATTGCACCAAGAAAAATGTATTTGTCCAGAGAGTCCTTAACCAGACAGCATCTCTATAAATAATCATGGTCAAAAATACCCATCTTCATTGTTTTGGTTTTATTTTTGACAACCAGGTGTTTGTGCTCTCCACCCTATTGTAGAGCAAGCTTACCAATATAATACCAAAATTGATTGACAAATGTACTTAAGACTTAGAAATTTTGTTCTAACTGAAACAGGTTCTCTGTCAAACAGCAGCATGTTACTGGAGCAGTGTTAAGTTTCACAATTACTGATTGTGTTAACAGGGATATTTGCTGATATACCTTCATCATGTTAGTAAGATATAATCATTGAGCACAATTTGAACACAATTTGATGGCTGAAATCTTGCCGTGAATGAAGTTTGATGCTTTACGAGCCATTTGTCATATATTTTATCAGATTCTCCCCATGACCGGAGATTCACAAAAACCTGATTAATCCAATATGGTCTTTGTTATACCCCATGTGGAAATTGAAACAAATAACCCTAGGCCAATCCTCTGACTGAATACTTTACAAGAAACTCTTTGTGTTTTCAGGTTGTGGAAAACGTGCAACAACTACAGACAGATTGCCTGCCGTGTATTACAATACAACTTTATGCTGCAAATTTAAAACTTAATTAAGACATCTACATATCTATATATTTTACACGTATACAAATGAGAAATGCTTCCTGCTCAAACAAAAATGCCTATTCAAAGTAATGTGTGAAGGGTTTATATACAAATGACTTTTACTTTTGGGTTTAGACTGAAAATGTACTTGTATCCGACCTGTTACTGTATGTAAATAAAGTGGGATACCGCAGTATGAACACAAAGTAAAATATTTTTTGTTTATTTGTATAGAAAAAGTATACAAACATCTTTTGTTACATATGTACATGAAGAAATGGTGTGACAGATGACATTTTGTACAAACTTTTCCTGTTCCATAACATCATGTGTTAACAGATACAGAAGGTGGCTGTTTATAGCAAGAATACACAATCTTTGTTACATATGAACTGTCTTTCAGTTTCGCCATAGGAAAATCTTTATCTGTTGTCTTTCAGCACAGTAACCTATAGACATACATATTTTCCATTGGAATACACATTCACAAACATTAGCACGAACCATCAATAAATACAGACATGTCAAACCTGAAACTTATCAACATAAAGAAAACATATTTATTAACACATACTGGTACTGTAATTATGTCAAAGGTTGGTTTTATACACTTACGCACATATCTGGGAGATCATCTAGCACAATACAATTTCTAGAAATCCTTGTACCAGTGTGATGAATTTTTTAATGAATATATACTTCTTTTGAATACAGAGAAAGAAAGATTTGCTTGCCTTTCATTGGGTATATATATTTTGAAATAACAATAAACAATTTGTTTGTGTCTTGAGAATATATTTGGGCATTTTAACTGATAAACATAGAGAATAGACTTTGTTAATACACATTTACAAACAATCACCCACAATGAATGAAAACAAAGAGATAAACATAAAACATAAAAGGAACTATACAAACATGTATAGGTATAGATCAAAGTAAAGGTTTGTCAATCTTATTTTGTACCATTTGATATGTACTTAAACGCATAAAATAATAAAATTCAAGTTTGTACAAATTGCTTGATTTGTTAGTTTCTTTTTATGAGAATATCATTGCATCAGTGGTGAATTTTGATTGGTCATAATCTCTTTCAAAAGACCATACCAATCAATGTTAAAATAGTTTGTTTGTTCGACTTTGTGTTGTCCCCATACTCATGGTTATTTCTCTCATGGTGTGACAGTCCAATGAGTGAAGGAAATCACTCCTGGTATGACTGATATATCCTAGAGGGTACTCTCATGGTGTGACAGTCCCATGAGTGAAGGAAATCACTCCTGATATGACTGGTATATCCTAGAGGGTACCTTCATGGTGTGACATTCTATTGAGTGAAGGAAATCACTCCTGATATGACTGGTATATCCTAGAGGGTACTCTCATGGTGTGACATTCTATTGAGTGAAGGAAATCACTCCTGATATGACTGGTATATCCTAGAGGGTACTCTCATGGCGTGGCATTCTATTGAGTGAAGGAAATCATTCTTGATATCATGGACACACCCCACAGTGCACTCTCAATGCATGGCTGTCGAACAGTTCAACTTTAAGTTCGAGTATGATGTTACACCCCAATCAAACAAAAACAACTTAAATTTCTGTGTTTGAATGTGGTTTTACAATGTACGTAAGGTTATGTCACTCATTATCATATGATTTCATGCTAGACCACGGGTGAAATTTTGTTTTTTTCATTATGGTCCAACGTTGTTCTCCATGGTATGATGACAAACTGTCCACTAAGTTACATATTGTGGGAAACAGTGAGGAAACCTACTTTTGTTTAAGAACCATTTTTAAGAGCAAAAAAGTACAAGTTATGGTATTTATCACCATTTTGTGGCAACTTTTTTGTTAAACCTAGTGAAATACATGTACAACCCCATCTATGGTATTTACAGAAAAAGTGCAGTTTAGAGTTAATGTCAATTTGAGTGATGACCATTTTGATCTGCAGTCCCATCTGCTTCTTAACTTGAGGAAACTATTTTCCAAGTTTGAAACAAGTCCTTGAATTTGTTCTCAAGCCTTGTGTTCACAACACATAAACCTAAATATTGCTAAATTATGCAATGGGGTCATTTGGTTTATTGAAAAAGCTACATACCAAGTTTGAAGTTAAGAAGTGAATTTGTTTTCAAGCTAGTGTGTTCACAAACATTGTGACGAATGGATAGACACCAGGTAGCATTTCTGAGCCCCCCCTCCCCTACTATTGTAGTGGTGGACAATTAATACCTGATGTTGACCAGGGGACTCGATTCAGTACATTGTAGGAGAGTCAGTAGTCAGGCACGCAAACTACTGCTGCAATCCATGGCGTACATAAAAGGAGGATCCATAGTCTGACATGCTCACCACATATTTTTAGTGGTGAGCATATTTTTTTATGCTCACCACAGCTGCAAACCTTTTCAAATTAGCATCCTGAGGTCTTGTCAGATTAGGATCCTTCTGGGCGTGTCTGAATAAGATCCTGCTGGACTTTGGAAATTAGCATCCTGGGGCCTTATCAGATCAAAATCCTGCAGACCTTATCAGATTAGGATCCTGCAGACCTTATCAGATTAAAATCCTGCAGACCTTATCAGATTAAAATCCTGCAGACCTTATCAGATTAGGATCCTGCAGACCTTGACTGATTAGGATATTGCAGACCTGGTCAGGTTAGGATCATGCAGACCTTGTCAGATTAGGATCCTGCAAACCTTGTCAGATTAGGATCCTGCAGACCTTGTCAGATTAGGATCCTGCAGACCTTGACTGATTAGGATCCTGCAGTACTTGTCAGATAAGAATCCTGCAGACCTTGTCAGGATAGGATCCTGCAGACCTTGTCAGATTAGGATCCTGCAGACCTTGTCAGGTTAGGATCCTGCAGACCTTGTCAGATTAGGATCCTGCAGACCTTGTCAGATTAGGATCCTGCCAACCTTGTCTGAATAAAATCCTGCAGACCTTGACTGGTTAGGATCCTGCAGACCTTGTCAGATTAGGATCCTGCAGACCTTGTCAGGGTAGGATCCTGCTGACCTTGACTGGTTAGGATCCTGCAGACCTTGTCAGATTAGGATCCTGCAGACCTTGACTGATTAGGATCCTGCAGACCTTATCAGATTAAAATCCTGCAGACCTTATCAGATTAGGATCCTGCAGACCTTGACTGATTAGGAT
>JAQQZZ010133126.1:0-13653 GCA_030265115.1 Mopalia vespertina | reverse complement strand
ACATCTTGTGACTCACTCATATACCTGAGGGTCGACAGACGGACTCGATCCTGTGAACAGTACATCGAAGTAGGCTCCGAAAGCGCACTCACTAACCACTAAGCCACGGCCGCGGGCCTGCACAAATTTGAGGTGTGATTGTTTTCATATACCCTAATTGGAGGCGTGGCCGTTTTCATATACACAAATTCTAGGTATGGGTGGTTTAATATCTTGTTGATATATCTGTTGATAATACTGTCTATAGAATTTATTATATACTTTACAGGATGAAGAAAGTCGGAATGGGACATCAGACAGTAGTTTTGAATCAGAACAGGGGTTTAGAAGATGCACTTGTGGATCTAAACATGTAAGAATAATAGTCATGATCTATCTCTTACTAAATTCTATAAATATGTGTGTTAAAATCAATCTATGAATCACTCCATCAACCAATCCAGCAATCAATCAATGTACCAACCGATCAAATTCAGTTAACATCATGGGTTTTAATCTATAACATTACATTTATGTTTTGTATCAATTAAATGTAAACAAAAAAAATACTTTCATGTTCTGAATGTTTTTTCTATCTCTTGTAGCGTCTTTTGCGGACAAGGTTATCAGATATGGATTAAAGGAAGATTAAAAACAGGCTGATATTAAATGGTCTAAGACTCCACAGGACTTTTACAAATTAGTCAACTGGAAGTGACAACTAAAATGAATAATATTCATTTTCTATAAAAGGAAATGTTATAATTATTTGCTTCTTGTCACTTCTTGATTTGTATAGCAAGTTCAAGTTATAAAAAATATCTAAATATCTAAAAAAAAAAAGTCTGCCCAGAAATATTTTAGATTTCAATTTTCTTCTGTTTAGTTATCAGAAAAGTTAAGTCCTTTAGTTAAATCATGGCAAGCAGAAGTTTAATCCCTAAATCCTAACTTGGGCTGATTGGTGTTTTAATCTGATTAAGGCTTTTATTTTGAAGTATAAGTTTAAAAGCCAAAATAAGCTGGTGCCTTATCGTCCACACATGTTGTTCTTCATGTTAATTAGTAACCACAAAATGCCAGGCTTTGTCAAGTTACATCGGACTGCCATGCAACTTCATGCAACAGTTCATGGATTATTAAACATTTTAAGACGTTCAAATATATCATGTCATATTTGCAGTTATCTTGCATGTGTTCAGCTCTGACTATAATTCCTAGTCTATAATACAGTAGTGCTTTTTATTTCAGCTGTTACCCAGTATTGTTTTTTTTTACCTTGACAACATGTAATATCAAATGAATGAATAACTAATTGAAGCAGATATTGAAATAATAGTAAGCCCATGTTTCTTTATATATTTCATAAATGTATAGAGAAAAGGTTGTATGGTTCCGCTGAAAATAGAACCTAGACTCCACCAAGTCCAACTGTTGAAGTGTGACCTGAATGAAGATTATGCAATATTCAAGACTTCAGTGGGATTTAAGTCAGTCTTCACTAACAAAGCTGATACAATCTTATTAAAACCAGATCTAAATAGCTCTATATATATTGTTGGTGCATATGCTGATCTGACAACATGGTCCAGGGTCCATTGGTCATGTAGACTGGTCTAGAATGACCTACCACTGAACCAATAAAACTTTGGCAAAATCAAAATGAAGTATCTTTTTAATTGGACGATTTGTTTGTTTGATTGTGGTTTTACGTAATACTTTCACTATTTCACTCACATGACGGCGTGCCAGCCCAATGGGTGAAGGAAACCACCCGATGCCACTGGCAACAAACATAGACAAGATGCGAGACAATCACAGAACATAACAAGATGCTACAAGCATATTGGCTTTCTGTTGCTCCTTAGCTCTAAGAGAAACAGGGCAATAGGAAAGTATTGTGCAAGGTCTTAATCCATGTGACAATGAACTATCAAGCTAATTTAGATTTAATTTTAATGAGATAGAGAGCAGATGAAATGTTATACATATTGTATATGTAGGAATTATTTGAAAGGTAATGTTTCAGACTTTAATATATACAATACTGGTTTCTTGCACATGTATTTTTAATAAATGATCAAAGTCAGTTACAGTTCTAAAATGTTTCGTCTTTATGCTTATTCCAAATCACCTTAAATTTTGTTCATTAATTGTTACCTTTTTTGCAAGTTGTGCATTATTTCACTGTAGACATTCTGATGCTTCAATACTAACTGAAAACGAATCAGTTGCCTCCTAGATAAGCTAGAGCAGAATTGAGCACAAGTCAGATACCTCTGCTTACATACTAGGACAATAAAGCAAAGCAAGACACATGTTAACCCTAGACTAGACCTACAATGTATAAGATGACAATAAGTCACATATTATGCATATTAGGTACCATTAATCCACTGTAAAAGCATAAACATAATATAAGGCACCACTTGACATGCTTTACAACTGAAGTACATGTACCATGGCTAGCCCCTCTTTCTATATACCCCAGCCAATCACAGTATGATAATATCGACACCATGACATATCAATCCTGGACAATCCAGTCCGAGTATGTGGACAATGTAATTTATGAATTACCAATCAGCAATGAGACATTGTTATTATCAAAGATTATTTTTTTTATTTACACATTATGATACACATCAAAAACAGACTTCATACTTTCCTAAAAAATTCTGTGTAAATATATGTTCTATTAATTCCACTTGACTAATTTGCGTGATACATACATTCATTAGAATTGATATTTATTCTTATAAAGTTGTAAACTCCCTATTGATGGTAACAAATTTACATTAGCAAATAAAATAACTACCGGAGCCATTGGCTGAATGGAATCTTGTACAGTCATTCTCCAACCAACTATCTTTAGTCCGTATCAATTACCCAGCACTACATCCAAAATAATTTATAAAAAATAATTCCATTCCACAAGTAACAAATTAAGCAAGCTATAGTGAATTTGCAGGCTTGAATTTTGCATGAGATCTGAAAATATTAAATTACAATCAGATTTACAATGGCACAGTTCCAGATACTAGAAATCATAACTTACACAATCAATTTTATATTTTCGCACCTGATCTGAACTGATTGTGTCTGAGACAATGCCTACACATGTAAGTATTAGTATGTTGCTGACGTGAGCCAGTAAGTTTACTGGAGGGATATCGTCAGTGTCGTCAAATGTGAACCATTCAAAAACACAATTTCAACTGTTATTTACTCTAGCAGTCCCACAATCACTCAAACAGAATTGAGGTATGGATTTAAAGAAAATAAAATGTGAATATCACATGCACGATTTTTTATTTTCCTTTTGGGAAATCATTTCTATCAAGTATAGTTTTAGGAATGTCTTTTTTAGATTTCAAAGATTCAACTTTTGCACAGTCTGTTCCTTCTATCTCTCCAAGAGTTCTTTCCGCTCTCTCTTCCTTAATAGCTTTCATTTTCCAGGGTGTGTCCTTTCTAAACACCCTCTCCACATTGTATCCAACAACACCAATAACTGCAGCGACTGGCCAGGTAATATACACAGCATAGGTCCTCATGAATCCCATTATAACCGGCCACATCTTTACAGGCAGTAGTGCTTTCAAATTTTCCCATACAATCCCTCAGAATCACTTTATTTATGCTTCACTTTATTTTCAAGTTCTGGAGAAAAAAAAAAGACATAAAATATTAGCATTCTGAACTTGAAGATTGATGTGAAAAATTTGCTTCATTGATTATGTGATATTTTTTTTAACTATTCTTCATCATCTACATAAAGTATAAATGATTGAGATTTACATGTTTTGATATTTCACTTAATTTATATTTAATTTAATTTAATGTTTTGAATGTATAAACATTAAAATATTGTAAAGCAGCAAAGCCAGGTGACTTCAAGGGCAGCCATAATCATCTAAAGCTATTCCTTTATAGTTATCTAGCAATTCTTGAACACAGCGGACTACTTTGCGTCTATCCTGAAAAATAAGACTGTTTGATAGGGGTGTGGCACCATACTTAAGGACCTTATTTTACGACTGGATTGATTGCGCAGTGCAGTGCTGAAAAATTTGGGCATGTCATAATGGCGTAAGCCGTTGATATCTAACATTTAACATTTGTTTTAGACTATTGGGCATCCTGTTGATGTGTGATTGGAATGTTAGCCTCCAGTTAGTCCTGAGACGACTGAGAATTCATATGCATATATAGCCCGATGTTCCAATTCTCAGTCATGAAGATTATCTGTACAAATGCTTACTCACAAGTCTATTTGCAGCTCCTGTGTCTTTGAAATCACATATATTTCCAAAATACAACCACCACAGTACTCAATGGTGTATATGCTTTTGTTTGCATCGTCTTTTATGGTAATCTGAACAAATTCTGTCAAGAAATCGGGATAAAAACACTCTAGTCTGGCAAACTGCAGCTATCTTTCACCGCTTCAATTTGAAAGTAGACTTGCCCGAAGTTTCATTAGGTCACGCGAAAGTGAGTCGATTACAGATACCCGTTAATTATTTCGTCTACAAACAAATGTGTCTGTGTGATGGGATGCAGAAAGCTTATTGGGCCATGTCATAGGTACTTTCGCGTTACGTAGTGAAATGTCAGGTAAATCTATTTATGAATTGAGTGGTGAAAATGGCTGCAGTTTTGACAAGTATACCAGACAAGTCTTTTTATCCTGATTTCTTGACAGAATTTGTGGGGATTACCATAAAAGACGATACAAACAAAAGCGTATACGCTATTCATTACTGTGGTGGTTGTATTTAGGAAATATATGTCAGGCCTGTGCTGTTATCTTTTCCAGCATAACCTAAAAATCGGTCCTCTAAAATTTTGTGAGGTAAGCTAACATTTGCATTTTCCCTTGATTTGCTGATTTTTTAAATACATAAATGTGCCTTGGTGAAAAATAAAGCAAAATTGCTGTAAAACACAAACTTCATGGATATTGGATGACAAAATTTGTCATAATTAGTAGCAAAATGCAAATTTAGACGAAGACTCCACACAATTTTGGGAAACCTATAAATAGGTCCTCCTAAATTAAGTTTTCATAACCATGTGGAAACCCTGTTCTGACTGTTCTCCCCAACAGCACAGGCCTGTATGTGATTTCAAGGACACTGGAGCTGCAAATAGACTATTGAGTAAGCATTTATACAGACAATCTCCATGACTAAGCCCTGTTAACATGACAGTGCGGTATTCCCCTCAGTCATGCGGTGGGGCTATCCGGCATACATACCGAATAACCGGTACGCCAAGTTCCGCACAAGTTAGATCATTAAAATAAAGCCAAATCCAATGACAATACCCATTTATCCCCGCAGTCTACCTTACAGGCTTCCTTGGGTACTCAAATGAGATGTACGCCACTTTTTATCATCTCCCGTCCGTTGCTCAGTTCGAAATCAGCCATGACTTCGTTGTGCTGTATTTACGCGCATGCGTGTTTCCAACGCTGTCCAAATTCGTACATTTACGCAAACGGTGCTTGTACTTGTACATTAACAAACTGTCAGCTAGGCAATCAGAGCATATAGAACATAGATTGCTTAAAGCCTCTAAACTGAATGGTATATCTTTAAACGAATTTGATACTGTACGAGGACTTGCAAGAGAGGATGAAGATGTTCTGTGGTACCCGTTGTTGTTTTTTTTCAAAGGTTTGGTACAAGCTAATAAGCTATACAACCTTCCATCGCTAGAAATGACAGATGAAGCGAGTACGAGCGCTAATTGCGTAAATGTACGAATTGGGAAACACCCATGCACGTAAATACAGCACAACAAAGTCATGCCCGATTTCTAGCTGAGTGACGGACCTGAGCTGATAAAAAGTGGCGTACAACTCGTTTAAGTGCCGGAGGAAGCATGTAAGGTAGACTGCGGAGATAAATGGGACATTATCATTGGATTTGGCTTTATTTTAATGATCTAACTTGTATGGAACTTGGCCCGCGTACCACTTATTCAGTATGTATGCGGGATAGCCCCACCGCATGACTGTGATGGGAATACCTCACTGTCCTGTTAACAGGGCTACTTCATAACTGAGAATTGTGACGTTAGGCTATAGGGCCTAAATGCATATGAATTCTCAGTCATCTCAGGACTAGTCTCCAGTCTACGCCATAAAACTTAGCACAGCATTTTTTTTTATTTACATTATTGAAGGAATCCGGAGCTCTCCCCGTTTATAGACGGATGAGTCTCTTAGTTTCTTGTATTAGCTCATCGAGAAATAACAACTGATTTAAAACAACAACAACGTAATGTGTTTTTTTTATGGTCACTAAAGAACGGAAATAAAAAGAAAAGATGGAACTAGAAACGTAGGTACAAACCATACCACAATGAGTTGTGGGTTATACTCTATAATCTGTGAGGAAAAATCAATTGACAAGAAACATAATAAATTTATCTTATGAAATCGTCTTTGACAGCAGACGACGTGCACAGCACATGTCAGGATATGATTTTTAGCAATAGTTTTATACTATTTTTTATATATATATCTTTTTATAACGTTTAAATTAATATTCTACCTATGTATGTGGTGAACCATGCAGGTGTATATAGCAATATCACATGTGAACGGTTATATTTAAGAACGATCTGAAAAAAAGGTCCTTATAACTACGAAACTGTCACTAGGCCAGCTCAGTAGAACAGTCACGTGCAAGGTTGCTGACGAGGAAGTTGGGAGTTGTTGACATCTACTGTGTTAAAGAAGAGGTGGCGTTTGGTCATTGCATGATTGCGGATTGAGGAGAACATGGGGGAGTATTATCTGTTATACTTGGAAGGATGAATTATTAATTTTCTACTTATTACTAGCCATTACTGTTAAGAATGGATGATTCCATGCCAGCTCCAAGTGACGGCCGCGTTAGTATCAACAACAACAGTCTGTGTGACGGTACAGCTCAGTCGGTCAATCAACTTTATCCACAATTAGATGATGCAGATTTGTGGGAGGTGGAAGATTTTGAAGTTTCTCGCTCAAGTCGAAGCAGCTCACCTTCAACAGGTAGCCGACCTCAGTCTACGTCACCACCTCCTCCACACACCAAAAAATATCTTTACCCCAAAAAAGAATATGTGGAGGAACTTCGACCTGAGGAAGTACGGTGGTTTTATAAGCAGGAAGGGGATAAAAAATGGACTCCTTTTATTGGGTATGATTCCCTAAGGATTGAATGTAAATACCGGGAATTTTCGTTAAGCGAAGGAGTAATAAATGATCGTAATGTAGAAATGATACTGGTCAGAGGTGGTTTTTTCGAAGCTGATGTTGTCTCACGGAAATGTTATCCTGTATATTGGACAGGTTTGTACAATGCATATCAATTTACTTTCTTTCATTATCGAAACATATTATTTATTTTCATTTGGTTTTGGATGGTTTTTTTTTTGTTGCCTGATGGACGCTCTTTTGATAGCTACATGTATGTATTTTATGAGACACCAGCTGTGGCATAGAGCTGTGTCAAGCAAGCTTACCAGTACTGTTTTTCTTATATATGGATGTGACATGTCCTCCAAATGCATACACAGCCTGGCATGTTAACGTCAGAGTTATCGACAAACTCTGGGTTATATATATGCGTGCAACAGCTGTTTCAAGTTGTGATTCATTCTTTCAAAGGGAATTTTTCTGATTTGAGTGCTATTTTCAAGTTTTGTAATAACAATGAAAAACACCCCAACTAATTTATGAAAAGTATTTTATTTTATGTAATATAGTATTATATTAATTCAGTCCATTTACAAGAAGTGTGAAATTCCCATATCAGTAGTGCAGGGGCTTAGCCAGAAATCAAAAGTATGGTGTCCAAAATAGTCATTTTGCTTCACATTTCAAATAACTGGGTGTCCAATTTCGACAGTTTTTCTATCTCCTGCATGTTAAAGTTTCCTAAAACAGGGTGTCCAAATCAGGCAATTGTTCACTTCAGGGTGTCCATTTGGACGGGTATCTGCCTAAGCCCTTGCAGTAGTGTGTAGGGCATTGTGTCTAAAATTGTCCTACTAAATCACCTCAAAGTTTGTTTATAAGCAATGCTAACATTTTTGCTAGTAGTGACAATATTACAGCATGTAAACAGGCAAATTTATGTTTTCTGAGAAATGTTGATGCTTTCCAACTGGGAAATCAATCGTCTGACTCCCAGACACAATTTCTAAGCCTTTAAAGTAGCCTCCAAAGTAGCAATCTTATGGATGAATTTTGATGTGATTTAGGGTATTCAACTGCTTGGTATTACACATAATGTTATAGAAGTACAAAATGTATTCAGTGTTCACTCTGCAAGTCTTTCAATTATTTATTCAAATCTTTTATCCATGAAACAATCAACAGACTTGAAAACCATGATTTTGTAAGAGCCTGTGACTTCATCAAGTGAATTCAAATAATATAGAAATTGATTTTCATGACACTAAAAAAAGTATCTACTAAAATGAAGTTGTTTTCTTGATGACAGAGTTATAAATTAAGTTTTACTCATTTAAAAGTATTAATAACTTTACCAGTACTATAAAAGGGCTTTACATTCCGTCACATTTTTCATCTTAGGATGAAGGTAGTTCCACACTCCACAGCATATATTATATATTTTTTCAGCATAAGCCTTTCCATCAATTTAACAACCAAATTAAAAAAATGAAAACATCCAAATTAAAAAAATTAATAAAAAAAATCGAATCAGTCTTTTAATCAAAGTCCATTATCTGTGAATTTGTCTCTCAGTCCAAATAAGTAGGAAATCTATTAATTTAACTTTATTCAGGTGATGTAGCTGAGATATTAAGGGGTATGTGGTTTTATGATGGTACCTGGCAGCCTATAGATGAGGGTCACTCAGTGCAAATTGAGACAGAACATCTCTCACATTTCATTGGGAAGAAAATAGATGACTTTCAAGCTGTGGCAGTCAAAGGTCAAAAACAAGGTG
This sequence comes from Mopalia vespertina, assembly GCA_030265115.1. Lineage (NCBI taxonomy): Eukaryota > Metazoa > Mollusca > Polyplacophora > Chitonida > Mopaliidae > Mopalia > Mopalia vespertina. The sequence goes on along the minus strand of JAQQZZ010133126.1, from coordinate 4,696 downwards.
AGATCGATATCCCTTTTTATGCCAATAGGTCAAAAGTGTTCTTTCTATTTCCAGGTACATACATGTATGCTTTCCAGAACCAGAGTTTGGTAGATAATAGACTAAAGTACAACTGGATATGTAGCAACCAAGTTACCAGTCACATTCAGTTCAAGTTTGAGGTCTTGAGGAGAGACTGATTCACCTCTAACTATAGCACATTTACACCTTATCCTTAGTAAACTGTTCTGTGAACACTTCTTTCTTTTGGAAAAAATTAATTTTGATTTTGTCCATAAAGTAAAAATAAAATCAAGATAAAAATACAAACGAGCCCAAAACCAAATTTGTTTTGAAAAGGATGCTAGAACCGTATCATGATCGAAACCATTTTGTAGCTGTCGAGTACCATCAAGCTTTCCGACACAAGACTGCAACTGTGGGATAAATCCACCCCATCACTATCTTACCTGGAAGTCATGAGGCAGAGCTGTACTTTTAGCCAGATAAATGAAAAAATCCAACTGCTTAAAAATCTGAAAATGTGTCATGTGGGTCAACATGAAAAGGAAATTTTTTAGATTTAAGAATAAATAAATTTGTTAGTGTCTTTAAAAATGGAATTGGATTGATCTACAGCTGAATGACACCATAGCATACTCTGTGTGTATTTATACAGCTGCAATTTGTCTGATGACGACTGCACAATTTTTGGTAATTTACCGAATATTGCTACATACAAAATGGTCCCAGTTTATGACCAAGCAGTCTATATGTAAGTCATGGAGGTAGGCCCTAAGACAGCAATGGTTTTAATCAAATGGAGCAAAACGTCACCGGGTCCGCGGCCGTGGCTTAGCCATTAGCAAGTGGGCTTTCGGAGCCTACTTAGATGTACGGTTCACAGGATCGAGTCCGCCTGTCGACCCTCAGGTATATGAGTGAGTCACAAGATGTGGCTCCGGCAAAAAACTCATAACATTTTTAAAATTATTTTGTAGTACACCATTTTGTGAAAATGTTTTTTTTATTTACATTGACAGTTTCTTGTTTCTCTTTTTTTACAGTTATTCATAAGATAAAGTTTCGAGATTTTTACGTTGATTGGAACGGGATAGAGGAGATTTATATGTTTAGTGAATCTGCCTCATCCAGACTTGTCAGGCATGTCAGCAAATCACTGGGATTCCAAAAATGTAAGTCCTATTCATTTTTCTTCAATGTTTTCAAATGTGAAGCTTACATGTATTAAAATACAGCATACAATACATGTACCAAATGAGACCAGCACCAAGTATTTCAAAACTGCCTATCCAAGAGGTAATACTTCTATAAATGTGGATAATTCATCCAGAAAATAGGAATTTACTCAATGTACAGTTGACAACTTCAAAGTAGGAAGAGTTTATGATATGTCCTTGGAAAGCTTATGGGAGTAGCACATTGGGAGAATTGCTTCTTTCATGTGGTATGTGGCTTTCTTTTGCACACAGATTCTAGTAATCAACACTTATAACAGTTTTTACCATTTTTAAAACCAATTTTTACAAGGCAAACGAGCTACACATTTTCACTTAATGTCCGGTTTTGATTTATGGTGGATGGAAATAAAAACTCACACTTGAAGTGGCTGCTATCCTCAATTGTTGTTTAGTGTATACTTTTACTTGTTCTTGTAACAATGGTAAATGATAGTTCAGGCATGGACTGTTTTGAGTTTCCATGCCCTGGCAGTAGCGCCATTGTTGAAGAGTTCGTCCTAATGTTTTACATCCTCTATCTTTTTCCTACGGCCCAGTATTTGGTTCGCAGAGTAACATAAAAAGTGTGACATAAAGCCCCTATCTAATTAACTAGCCAGTAAGATTGAAGGGCTGAATCCGTGGCCATCCAATGTGACTGGGTGAGGTGTACCGTGTGCTGAGGAGGGTTATCATAACAACATAGATTTAATTGCAAGGTAACATTCACAAGGAGCACTCCTGAAAAATGTAAAGCCTGATACAACAATTTATGTCATATATTTATCTTCAGAATATACAAGAGGCCCATAAATCATTTTAAGAATTTTTCCTCTATATGGAGGGTTTCACATGAACTATGGTGATTTTGTTTAATTTTTTGGGGGAACTGCTATCACATGTGAAATCATCTCAAATAGGACAGTATGATTTTTAGAGAAGAATTAATAATGAAAAGGTCACAGTGACATGTCAATACATTGTTTAAATTTTATCCAAAGAAAGGAACCAGGAAGTATTTTAAGGTAATCTTTGACATCTGTTATTACTTGGCCGTGAATAGCATGAATAATGACTAGGACAACTATGCTTCAAAAAATATCTGGTAACAGATGGACGATTAGATGGGAGCTTCATGATGGACTGGTGAAGTCCGAGCTAAGGGACAACAGGAAGCCAATCTCATTATCTGTTTTGTGTATTGTTTGTGATTGTTCTGTCTTGTCTTTGTTTGTTGCCAATGACGTCAAACATGTTTTCCCTCTTTTATTGGGCTGGCATGCCTTCATAGTAGGCATATAAATCCCTGATCTAAAAAAGTGGAAACAGACAAGCTTTGGTAATGCTACTAGTCCTAGTTTGGTTTGATAGGATTGGACAGGTTGTGGCTGTTTATGAGATGATGAGAGATTGTGCTCTATCTTTCCTGGTCCTTGTCTAAGGGACGACACAAAGTCGATTTACTGTATTGCCTTGCACCGAAATTTGCACACTGATTGCAGTACATATTACATACTGTGCATGTCTTGTATCTTATAGACTTTTAAAAACTAAGGATGTCACAAGTGGTTATTCACTTATAAGGGTAGGTGTCTGGTAAAAGCCCTAATAGAACGAATGACCAATATTTAGAAAGGTCTGTTGACACCAAATTAATATGAGTTACATATATCTTTTTCAGGGGCCTTACAGCCTGGTGAATCAAGGTTTAGAAAAAGTAAACAAAACCTTTTCCTCACTTTGTCATGATTGTGAATTGATTTTGCTTTTGTCGTCACAAATAGATCTTCCGTTTAGCATGACAGTGTTGTACACACTCAGCCTAGTTCATATCAATTTTTAGTTATTGGCTTTTTATATGAATTATTATATACATATATTATTATTTTATGTATGAGCTACTTATGAGAGAAAGTTTCCTGTGAAAACATTACCTACAGTTATGTCTCCACTCAACTGTGTGTTTGTGTCTCACCCAAGAGCTTAGGCAGAGGGGTGTCCACCCGTCCAAATGGACACCCTGTATTGAACAATTGCCTCATTTGGACACCCTGTTTTAAGGAACTTTAACATGCAGGAGATAGGGAAACTGTAGAAATTGGACACCCAGTTACTTAAAAAGTGAAGCAAAATGACCCCTTGTGGTTCTGTTGGTTTAATGAGGGTCTTGCTGACCTGGCTCTTATCTAACTCAGTGCATGAAAATGTTATGGCAATATTAAAGAGAGAAACTGGTGTAATTCCCAGAAATAGGCATTTCAACTCAAATAAAAAAAATAGTTATGCATGGCAATCGTTAGGTCAATGTTTGATGTGCAGGGAAATGTTGGCACTACATATAGGTCTGTGGGAGGGAGCCCAGTGAAACCAAATGGAACAAATTGTCTTTATATCTGTGAGGAATCGGGGAGATGTGGTGTTTGTCTTCAAAAATAAATGTTGTAGTTATTTGTAATTATTACCTATTTTCTCTGTATTTTTCTATAATTTGTCATAATTGTTGTATTTCAGTGGTATTAGAACTGTTAAATATGTGTAGGTATTTACATTATTATTATTTGTCATTCAAGTTTTAATTTGTTTTGTTTAAATTTTCTTGTTCTGCATTATTTTGACAGTTTCGTAATGTTTTTAAAAAATTATTTGTATTTGTACCTTTATTTATTTATCTTAACTGATTATTAAAATATGCATTGTTTTGACTGATATATATGTACATAAACTGTTCATGTACAATGTCAGTATCTTCTTGGTTTCTCACAATTCCCCTCTAACTTGCCAAAACAATCAGTGCCATTTTTTTGGTAAGATTTAAAAAAAATCTAAATTTGAGAATTAAATCCCATGGACTTGATTTAGTTCTGGATTTGATCTATAGATGTCATGGTGTCATACAGGGTTCATACTCAGTGTAATAGGTAATGCTTACCAGTGTTACTTTAAAGCTATTTCCTTTTAATGCAGCATAGTTTTAAAGTAAAAATTTGCATTAATGCATAAAAATGCAATTAAAATTTAACATAACATTGATAAAAAGTGGAGAAAATTAACATTAACACAGCTTCAGCACAACATGGCTAGTGCTTGATATGAAGAGAAAAAAAACCATTCAACTTGTTGAGCTACAGTCCTGTCCCAACTGTTCTCCCTTAGGCTGTTCTATTGTATTATCTGGGATAACAATATACAGGGATATGTAACAGCAAGCTTTAGCCTTGAATTGCCGATGAAATCACGAACTCTCTCGTGGAGCACATGAACTGGCGAGATGCTATACCAGTTCGCAAGCGAAGAAGATAGCGGCGTTTAACGAAAATTACTTGATTTCAGTTTTTAATATTTCCATTTTACAGCTGCTATCAGAAATAAAAAGCCTTAAGTACATATAAACAACTATCTTTAATTCCGTAGAAAGTATTATTATCACTCGAAGAAAGGGCATTTGGGTCAAAAAACGATCTAATGTTGGACTAGAA
>JAQQZZ010133115.1:0-13655 GCA_030265115.1 Mopalia vespertina | reverse complement strand
TAATCAATGAAGTTTGTGTTTTAAAGCAATTTTGCCTTATTTTTCACCAAGGCACATTTATGTATTTAAAAAATCAGTAAACCAGGGGAAAATGCAAATGTTAGGATACATGACAAAATTTTAGAGGACCGATTTTTTGGTTATGCCAGAAAAGATTACAGCACAGGCCTGTTGTACTGTCTTGTCTTTGTTTGTTGCCGGTGTCGCTGAGAGTGGTTTCCGTCACCTATTGGGCTGACACGCCCTCATGGGAGTGAAATAACCTTAAGTACAACATTAAACTCCAATCAAACAAACAATCTGGACAACATATATTTATATATTGAATTGTTTGTTTCATTGATTGAAGTTTTAGTCTTTAAGTATATTAAAGTTCATAGAGGTTGTTTTACTCATAGAACGGCCAGTCTGCCCAATGGGTGAATTGAACGCCCAATGGCAATAAACAATGGATCAAAGAGCAGGGATATAAAAGCACTGGACACTGTATATTGAAGAATAAGACATTGATTGAGCTATTGATTGGTTGATTGGTGTTTAACGCCGTACTAAACTTAAAAGGGTATTTCACACACGATAGGCTTGATGGCAGTGTTACCCAGTGTACGCCAACAAAAGCCACACTAAACTCAACAACTAGCTAAATTAATTTCCAGTTCTAGATCCTATGAAACTGGGCTTAGTGTTGTCTTTTCGTTCGAAAAGGTTGTGCTTAGGAAACTCTCTGCTACCCCTATTAAAGTGTAAGCATTATAGACCACAAGGGTCAAGATATTCTTGTGAAATGTAGGAGGCAGTAGACGAACTTCTTTTAGCTTTGACCCCTTGAAAATGTTGTAGCATTTATAAGTCAAATTATTATTTTTTGGGGGGAGGGGTTGAAGCCTTTGGCCCATAATTTCAACTCCATCACTGATTATTGAAACCAGTATTCTTCAACTCAAAGACAAAGTAAATTTGTTTGTTTCAAAGATTTAGATCACCAATACCACTTATCAGTGTCTTCAGCTAGTATTAGAAATCTGCCTGTCATAAATCCCTATTTTGAGAAATTTTGCCTGTCAAAATTATCCATTTTCCTATCTTTCCCCTGTTAAAATGAAATTTGAATCTGCCTGTCATTTTAAGAAATCTTCCTGTCAAAAATGAGAGTTTGGTGGGTATCTAGCTTTAAACTTTGCCACTTATCCACTGTCATGAACTCTATACAAGAAAAACCATTTTCTTTAATAATTAATATATAAGGGTCATACAAGGAAATATACAGATTTAAAAATAAATTACTCTTATAGGCCCCTATCTTAAAATATATGTTGTATTATAAATACCAACCTGGTAGTACGTCATGTTGGTTACGCTTACTACTACAAGTACTTCATGATAGTACTATAAGCTTATTACTCGACGTGTCAAATTAACCAAATTTAGTCCCATCTTGTTAAGTGTTTATCCATTAACTATCCAGCTATCACACAGTGTTCTTCACATTTAAACAGAATTCATCATTTTACATTTCATACAGACATGACGTATATTCATTTTATGTCTTCAAAGGACACATGTACAATTGTATAAAAAAAACTTCAAGCTAAACTTTGTCAGATATCAAAGTTATTTTGGTCAATGCATTGATTGGTGGTAGTGAGCATGTGTGCATCATGTTTCTTATGACATTGACATGGTAGAAAATTAAAAAATAACTTTTTAAATTTTTCGAGGTTAACTCTGTTTAGAGTGTGTGAAAAAGCAAAATTATGATACAATTCTGGCACTGAATTTGAACTAAACTCTTGAAAATGCTTCATACGACAAAAAGGGAGCAAAGAGATTTTATTTAAGCTGGAAGAATAAATGAGAGTTTATACGAAGGACAATGTAAAATTTTGTAGTGAAAAAAACATTAAGATGAAATCATGGTTATGACAAGAAACTGGATTCAAAGGGACTTTATGTGTGTGAAGAATAAGACCTGAAAGTGTTTACAGAACTTTATTATTCATAATACATGTATGTTTAGGCTATCACAATAATTATGTATAATTTGTTCATTAACAGTTTCACAGCAATACATTAAATGTTGTCAATTGATAGCATCAACTGTCAACTCCATAAGTAGAAATCCTGGCAAAAGAAACATAAACTCTAGAGACATGCGCTCAGAATGAGTGACTGAAATTAAACTTGCTTTGAATACGAGTCAAAAGTTGTGCATTTAAAGTCTGACGTTGTTCTGGTGCTGTCACTGTCAGAGGCCACATCTGTCTGCAGTTCAACAGTAACATCTTCGTGTTTTGTGCAAAATAAAAATTTAACACTCACCTGGCTTATCTGATCGTCCAGACATAGTCCCGGATCAATGAAGTCTCTTGTTCTATGGGAGAGATTCTACATGTTTAATTCTGTCACTTCCCTGTGCAATATTTTAGTAACTGCATCTCATTTTAGAATTGACATAGAAAAGCTACTGTGTACTTGCGGAAAGTATGACCTCATTCTAACTTCCGCTTTTCTTTGATATCAAAACGAGGCTAATGTCATTTGTGTTTTGTAAACCCGCGACAGAAAGCAGCTATTTGACAGACAAAATGGGTTCTCCAAATACTTTAAGAACAATAATTTGTGACTGAAACCGATTGGCTTTTGGCTAAGACATAAATAAAGTCGTTTTACAACACTTATTGAATTATTCACTAAATTACCCACAATCCCTCATATTATTATTGAGTCAAAATGGCGTTGAAGGCTGCTGTTCACGAAAGTAAGTGTTAAGCTTTCGAAAGAGTTCTGACTGATTGTCAAACCTTGGATTGTGCTGTGAATACACAATTAGTTAAACTAACACATGGACACACATTTGCGCTCTTGATCATTCCTCAGTTTGTTCTTTATCTTTGAAAATCGGACCAGTTTCTTGTACAAGGTGGTTGTCTGTCAACTCCCCTTGTCAGATTCGGTGAACCAATAATCGAATTTAATTTACCTTGAATACATATCTTTGGTTATTAATACGCACATTCAGATCGTCTTCTATGGTAGTTATAAAGCGCTATATTTGTTCACATTTTGTTTTTCTTTTAAGATACTTGTGAAGTTGTGATTATCCTGCGCAGGGCAGACTGCTTCTTTGTAGATTTAAGTAATAACGTTAGTATTTTATACGAAGTGGCAGATAGTCACTCTAGGCTACTGTGACATTTTAAAATTGTTGACATGGTGAAGGTAAAACAGTTCACCCTAGCGAACGATGGTGTATTCGCAGTTTAAAGGCTGTTTGTTTATTATATCAAAACTGCTGAGCTGGCAAATAGATAAAGACTTGTGATCACTTAGTGACTTTTTGAAGTAGTCCTAAGATAACTGATGATTAATCAACTCTGCCAGTCTGTGTAGTCTAACAGCGCTATTGTCAGTTAAACCCCAATCAAACAAAATCTAATAAACCTTACTCACCAGACATGAGCCTATAATAATTACTTAACTCACTGGATTACAGAAGAAATTCCAGCAGGCCTTCTGATTTGAAGTTAGTTATCTGTGCTATTTAAAGCGAGAACAGCACACTTTAAATCAGAATGCCTGTTCCAGGTTTTCTGAGATCCTTAGTATTATTTGCACTGCACAGAAATTATTGTTTGATTAGGCTGACAGTTTTGTAAAGGGTTTCGGTCCTGTTTTGCACTATTGCTAATTTACACTATCAACATGACGTCCAGTAGCATTTTTGAAAATCTTAAGTTAACAGCTATTAGCCAATGCCATATAGGTACCTATTCAACTCGAGATTTACGAGATTTCCTCTCCGTTTTCCACTGTAATGAGGCAAGGAACAGTGTGAAGTGGACAATCTGTCGTCTTATAAGTGAAATACCCTTGAGTACGACGTAAAACCCCAATCAAACTAACAAAAAAGTGTTTCGTTCAGGTTTAGTCACTGCTTTAGGAGATCCATTTATTTTGTCAAGGTTTTGCACTCTCACTAATTTACACAATCAACATGACATCCAGGATCCCATAAAATAAAATTTTTGCTATAGGAATTAGTTTGTTATTTACAAAATGACAAAAATAACCATTATACCTTTATACAACTTAGGCATACATGTAGATGAGTGTTGCTTCTCTTATCCAACCGAAGGGTTGGGAATGAGCTTCATGTTGCCCTGATGCTTTAACCGCTAAGGAGCAACAACATGAAGTATTTGTATTGTGCCTGTATTTGTCCCGTCTTGTCTTTGTTTGTTGCCAGTGACGGCGAGAGGGGTTTACTTCACCCATTCAACTGGCATGACATCATGTGAGGGAAATAAATACAGCGTTTCACCCCAATGAAACAAAACAAACAAACACACATTCAGATCCTCTGAAACTAATGAAATGACTTGCATCTGATTTTAAAACCGGTCAATAAAATCATTTGAAACACTTTACAGTTCGAAACAGCCTTTTGGCCAGAGGTACATGTACCAGTTTTGTAGTGAATCACTGTGTTAATCACGAGTGGTTTTATTTGGCTCTTTGTCTGCTTTTGACCAGAACACTGGTAATGCAAAATCCTCATGTAAGAGAAATAATCATGAGTACAGCATAAACAACAAGTTAAATATTTTATCAGGGGCTATTACCACATTATTATGTTCCCTTTTTTAAATTTAAATTTCATCTTACAGAAATCATCAACGATGTTGTTCGCATATCGAGAAAGAGTGGTGAATGGAAGGTGATGGTTGTCGACCAACTGAGCATGCGGATGCTCTCTGCATGTTGTAAGATGCACGAAGTTATGTCAGAGGGTATCACATGTAAGTATTTTATTAAAATCAAATTTAAATCAGCAAACCGGCATTTGTTGCATTAGCTTCCTTTAGCCCTGAACTTTTGGAGCTACATGTTAGGGGCCAGGACCTTATTTAGGCTCATTTTCAACCCGTTTAAATCGTTTGAGCACCCCTCCCCCCCCTTTAAAAATTTATTTCAAGTAAAATATATGTTGCTCCCTTCCCAGATTTCCATAAAAATTATACAAATAAATTAATAGAACTGTAATTACTCAAAATGTAAGAAAATAATTAGGTACAGTAACCCTGGCTTATGTTTTGCTGGGATAGTAAATGATGGGTGCCCAAAGAGAGAGTTTTCCAACAGAGTGGCAGGCGATGGGGTCATGTTAATATTGTTTGTGTTTTCATTTACTTACTCCTAGTGGTTGAGGATATCAACAAGCGGAGAGAACCTTTGCCACTTCTAGAATGTGTGTACTTACTGACCCCTACAGAAAAGGTAAGCAATGTACACATGAGATTATGTATTTCTAATCCTGCTCTATGCCTAACCACAGAATGGTGCGAGCATAGTTATGTTTTTGAAGGAAAAATATTTTTCCAACAGCATGAAACTTTACATTTGATGTTTGTGTTAAGGTGGTTATTTACTGTTGGAGTACATGGCTGTCATATAAGTTAAATGACATTGAGAATGACACTTGATCGAGTCTGTCTGTCGATCATCGGGTATATTAGTCATACGATGTGGCTCCGGCAAACCTGGGGGAGGTTTTTAGGAGGTTTCCTGTCGGTTACATCTCACAAGAACATTTCGCCCGCGGCTGTGGCTTAATGGGTAGAGAGTGCGCTTCCTGAGCCTACTTCAATGTACCGTTCACAGGATCAAGTCCGTCTGTCGACCCTCGGGTATATGAGTGAGTCACAAGATGTGGCTCCGGCAAACCTGGGGGAGGTTTTCAGGAGGTTTCCTGTCGGCTTTCAGTCTTAATTAGGCAAGGAACAGTGTGAAGTGGACAATCCGTCGTCATATAAGTGAAATACCCTTGAGTACGATGTTAAAGCCTAATCAAACAAACAAACAAACAGAATGACACTTCACACCAATCAATCAGTCAGTTACGTAATTCCTTCAGGGATTCTGTTCACCCATTAGTCTTGTGAGCCATTATTTTAATGAAATAACCTGAAGTAATACACCAATTGAACAAACAAATTATAGACGCTATTTCCTAAAGTCTCTCACTACAGTTTGGCTCCATATGTTGCAAATTTATATGCCATCTACAGAAGAGGCACGTTTTATGAAATATCAGGAATAAAATATAAAATAAAATAAAAGTTGGTGTAGAAGACTATATTTTAACTTATTTATTCCATGAACTGTAACATTGCTATTCATGTTTAAGTTCAAGTTTAAATCTCTTCCAATTTCAGTCGATTCGAGCTTTAATGGCGGACTTCCAAAATCCAAACAACACCCAATATAAAGGGGCACATGTATTTTTCACAGAAGGTAGGTAGAACTATACTATAGTGTACTTGATACTTTCAGTTGGCAGGTCAACATTAAAGTGAAATAACCTTTAGTACTGTGTTAAACCCAAGACATATTAAACAAATACATGTATATTGTCTAAGTTACACATGTTTCAAATAAGTGAATTAAGAAATCATGGCGGGAAAAAGTTGTGAATCTCATTGCCCTAAAAAATACTTATTTTTGGGTCAGTTGCAAATGGCGTTTTAATTCAGCAATATTTCTGCATCGGCATTAAATAAAATATTTATTCTGGCAGCGTCGTAGGTAACACTTGAAAATGACAACCAGCAAGTTTGTCCCAAACATGACGCATAGTTTCAGGGCCAGTAATTGAGGTACATATATCATTGTGACAACAGTCTAAGAATGTTGGCATAGGATCAATTTATAATTAAGATAGAAACTTCACCGTCATAGGTTGTCATTGGCACAAATAATAAAGGTAAACTGATCTGGATTGCTAATAGGCTTGCCAATGTTTAGTAAGTAATAAAATGAAACCATAAAATAGGTCAAACAAGAAGTTACATGTAAATTATGTTCAGTTTATTTTTGTAAGTCATTTCACAAACACAAAATGAATCTGATCAGGATTAGACCAACCAGAAATTAAGTCCAAAATGGTAATTTTGCTTCAGTTTTTAAGTAACTAGGTGTCCAATTTACCTATCTCCTGCATGTTAAAGATTCTTAAAACAGGGTGTCCAAATGAGGCAATTGTTCAATTCAGGGTGTCCAAAGGATGGGTGGACACCCCTCTGTCTGAGCCCTTGGACCAGGCACAGAAGTTTTAACCACTTAAATCTTGACTTGACATGAAGTGAAATAGTAATATTATTTTTCTGTGTTTATTTCACAGCCTGTCCAGATGACCTGTTTACAGAGTTGTGTAAATCGTCTGCTGCTAAGTTCACTCGAACCCTAAAGGAGATAAATATTGCATTCCTACCTTATGAGAGACAGGTAGGGTTAATGTCCCAAGGGTACAGTGCAGTAAAGTACTACGGAATTTAGATTGTTTAATCTGAAGCTTTTGAAAGTAAATGACTACACTAAAGTTAAACATTTCATTCAAATAATGTATGTACTCAACTAAAGTTCCCCCATTGTAAATCACTGTGGTTATAAAGTACTGTGTGTATTGTATAATTAAGCAGACATATATTGAATAAATGCAAAGAGAAAAATTTGCTTGCCTCCATCGGGATTAGAACCCGGGACCTTCGGGTTACAGGCCGAACACTCTACCAACTGAGCTACGGAGGCTCTTGGCAGAATGAGCCCCGAATTCTTACCCAGTGAAGACGTCAGATGTATATGTACTGTAACAATAAAAAGCATTTGTGGGTAATTTCTCGATAAAAAAATAAACTTATTTAGTGACACTGTGTTAGTACTACCCGTGGAGAAAGACTGTGCTTTGAAGACAGCAAAACTATGATACTGTATGAACAGTAATTAGTGAAGTGTTAGTAAAGAACTGACATATTTAAGTTCATTTATATTATAAGCTTGAGTTTTTGCTTGCAAGTACATTTAAAAATACAAACAAAAAACTCTTGAACTTGATTTGTGGAATGAGATTTATCGAAACATTGCACCAAGAATCATTGTAAAAACTTTTAGTGTTTACTTCTAGATACCCGTTTTAATAAGCTTTTTTTGGTATCATATTGTTAATTTGATTTACTGTTCTTTTTGACAGGTGTATTCTATGGATTCTGCTGAAACCTTTCAGTTCTATTATAACCCAACCAAGACAATAGGCCGTACCATTAATCTGGAGAGATGTGCTGAACAAATAGCCACTCTGTGCGCCACTTTAGGGGAATACCCTTCTGTCAGATACAGAGTGTAAGTTAGGCCAAGCGCTACAAATTTTTTGTTTTATATGTTAGACTGATATATATACTGTACGTGTGAGATTTTACTTGTAATGGGATTTTTTTTTAATGGTAGTCGTCGTGCATCTATCAAGATGACATCATAACTGGACTGATTTGACAAAGCTATTAAGCCCACTGACCAGTGTCTTAGCTAGGATTGGAAATCTGCCGGTCTCTAGCCAACACTATGCCTCTGGCAAAGAGTTATATGTTTCAAGCATATTCAGAGATGGAACTAATGTGGTTCTAGGGACCAAATACTGCCAGCCTTTTGGATTGACCCCTAAAATTACATACCTTATCAGTGCTATGTTCAGGGTCCAGAATTTTGTTTCCTTGCTCCTACATCTCAGAAGAACATTTCAACCACTGATTTATGCTGCCTTTACGGTGGAGTAACATGTATAACAATATTATTTGATTGAAAAAATCTTTAGTCATAGGCTCCAGTTTCAGAAATGTCCAGTATCGCATCACATTTTGCGATAATAATAGGGCTTCCTGCGATTCATTCATACTTTGGCATAATTAATTCTTGCAATGCAAAAATAAAACCATCCCTTTCATCGCATTTACGTGTGCAAGTATTATTTAGTAATTCATTTGCCATCCGGCTTGTTAGCACGAGTTTGTTTTCGTTTTAAACGGAAGCAGAGGGCTGCGGCGGCATAACTGGCAAATCAAAAAAAAAAACAATGTTGACAAACATGCATTGTTAGAAACTCACATCAGCTTTGCTCAGTTCTGCTAAACGTGTTGATAAAGCCGCATCCATGGGTAGCTCTGCGGCAAAGCTTGTATATTGAAATTTTTTTTTTTACCCAGAACTTGTTGAGGCTTCCTTAATGAAATAATTAGTAACTTAAAGGATCATTTTTCCTTATATTGTGTCAATTTCTTCTCCCTTCTCAGTGACTTTGATAAGAATGCTGAGTTTGCACAGATGGTACAACAGAAACTAGATGCTTACAGGGCTGATGACCACACCATGGGCGATGTAAGTCTGCATAAAAAGCCATACATGTATTAATATATATATAGGACAATAGGCCTAAATACATGCTCAAATACACATACAAAAATTTGATAACAAAATGGAAATATATCTATTCATTGTTCTGTTTTCTAGGAAGGTTTTACTAATAAACTGAATGTATGTCTTCATATGCAGGGCATATAATAACGAAATGGAACTGAGTTTCTATAGCAACAGCTGAACATATTTTACACAATCAAAAATCCTTTGGCATGTTATAAAAATGACCAGTGTCTACTATCAATCCAGTAGTACCCACACGTAAACGAGAGAGATCTCGTCTGAACTTACGGATTGACAGTGCTTGGGTATAAAAATTCAGTTCTAAATTCAGACATATTGATGTACTTAGCACAGGAGGAACATTTATTTTCCATCAGAGCAAAACACTTCACAATTTATGGTTGTGTTTGTGTGGCAATTTCTGTCGGATATATTGCCCTCATATAAGTGAAATACTGTAAATCACCTAAAATTTCGTCTATGAACAATGCTAACATTTTTGCTAGTTGTGACAATATTACAGCATGTAAACAGACAAATTTATGTTTTCTGAGAAATCTTGATGCTTTCTAACTGGAAAATCAATCAATCGTCTGACTCTCAGACACAATTTCCAAGCCTTTAAAATAGCTTCCAAAGTAGCAATTTTATGAACGACATTTTAGGTGAATTAGGGTATTCAGTGCCATGACTTTAACATGAATACCCCGAAACAATACTATTTCCAACTATTTTAAGAATGGCATAAAACCCTAATCAATTGAACAAGGTAAATCACATAAGTCCAGTGCCAAAGCCTAATATAAAAAAGATAAAAAACCCCAAAACAAATGAAGTTTAGAGTTTAGTTAAACGTGTGCTGAGCATAATCTGATGTTGTGGGTCATTGCTGACATATTCAAATCTATCTCTACTATTTTAAAGATGGCTCTACACTTGAGAAAATAAAGCTGTTATTAGATTATTTTCATTTTTTGGTCATTTTTCAGCCACTGTAGCCCCTGATGTCAGTGCAATTGAGGTAAGAATATTGGTAAACTTATTGATACCCTAGTTATAAAAGTAATACATGTACCTTTTATGCTAGTAAAAATGACAGCGATAGTCAATAATGAAAGTGTCAAAAAAAGGATATGTTCGGTGTAATCAACCCAACTCAATGAGAGTATTGCATATGTACCAACCCCTACTGACACCAAATCCCCCGTATATACGCCAATTGTGCTTTACAAAGTTAAACAAATGGTCAAAACTTTAAGTATAACATTCAACATTTGTTATCAGCCCTTAAACTCGAAACTTGGTCACTTTATCCACCAGGGGGCATAGCTGTAGTTATCTTTATATGCACTTGATCCGCTAAGGATAGTAATGCAGAATAGATCAAAATAAAACTCTTGGCTAGAGAAGATGCCTTCAGGCATGAATCTCCTTATAAAACATTTAACAATGTGACTTATATTTTATCTATGTCTTAAACCTTTTTTCTTCTTTGATTTTGTAAACTCATTAGATTTTTATTTCCCCTGAAAGTACATTTTATTCTGGGATATAACAACTCTAATATTTTAATATTTGTCAATAACTTAAGAATTGTTTCTTTTTTTTTTTTAATTTTTTTTTTTTACATTACTCTTACATCATGTATGTTGAAACGAAGGCTTACATCTGATGTACATGTACCTAATCCCCACTTCAAATAAAGTTTGGTCCACGGCTGTGGCTTTGTGGTTAGCATGTGTGCTTACTAATCCTACTTTGATGTGCTATTCACGGGATCAAGTCCGCCTGTTGACCATCATGTAATATATGAGAGAGTCACACGATGTGGCTC
Source organism: Mopalia vespertina (assembly GCA_030265115.1). NCBI lineage: Eukaryota > Metazoa > Mollusca > Polyplacophora > Chitonida > Mopaliidae > Mopalia > Mopalia vespertina. Next base: position 2,575 of record JAQQZZ010133115.1, on the reverse strand, counting down.
CGGCAATTGCGGGAGCGGTTTTTACAAGGTTTACTCTCGGTTTTCCACTAGAATTAGGCAAAGACCAGTGTGAAGTGGACAAGCTGTCCTCATATAAGTGAAATATCGTTGAGTACAATGTTTAAACTCTAATCAAACAAACAATCAAATAAAGTTTGAAAAATATACCGAAACTAATGTTTTAATGTAAAGTTTTCTTGTTTGAAAATGACTGTTATTTGTGTATGTCTTTTACAGAAGACTGAATTTAGACGGAACATGTTAATTGAGTCCGGTCAAATGGCTGGCTGTTTACCCATACCCAGTATGTTGATAAAGGTGAGTACTTCAATTCTTTATGCCCTCTGGCTAAGGGCAGTTTGTTTAGAGAGTAGCAATGCTTTCTTTACTTAGCATTGAAGGAAAATTAACTTTCCAACATTATGGAAACGCTTCACATCTTGGTTGTGCCAGTGTCAATTATTGTTGGAATACACTGCTGTCATGTAAGTGAAATGTCCTTAAGCATGGCGTAAAACACCAATCAATCAATCAATTCTTTATTATCAAGGCTGTGAGGCCCTGGGGCTCGTTTCATAAAAAGATCTTAGCTTAGGTTGAATATAACTGTCATGGCAACATTATGTCTTCAGCACTGGTCGTCATGGTATTTATGTTTAACGTAAGCTAAGATCGCTTTGGTGAATCGGGGTCCTTGGTATTGGTAAAGTGAGTTGGGACTAGGCCTACACATCCTTCTTTGGTGTACTGTCATAGGTTTGTGTTCCTTTGTTGTCAAAATTTTACTTAGATTAATAACGGAGGGCTGAGAGGGAGCTTCCTGTTGCCCTGGTGCTTTTAGAGCTAATGGGCAACATGTAGCCTATCTGTGTGTGAATAATGTCCTGGGATTGTCCTGTATTTGTCCTGTCTTGTCTTTTTTGGTTGCCAGTGGTGTCGAGGGTGTTTTCCTTCACCCGTTTGACTGGCATGCCATCATGTGAGTGAAATTGTTTAAAAGCTTTGATTTTATAGCCAGTCCTTGATAAAGAGTTTGGTATAAAGTCATTTTGATCTGACAAGGTCATAATTACTGGGGGCTATAGATAGCTTTAACAATTTTGGTTGTTTGTTTGATGATTTAAAAACAAACTTAATGTTATAGAAGAATTTTAAAACTAAAATGTGTGCCTATAAAACTAACAACGGTACACAAAGTAAATTGACAAGCTGTCAACATGTGGGACTTGTGATCTCTAGGCTAAAAGGCAGCACATGGTTTTGCCATGTTGCTCAAGTAACTTAATTAAGAGCTAAAAGACCTTTCAAAAGTTTAAATAATTAACTAATCATGCTAAACTGTGTATTACTGGGGTACATTGAAATGACGTCTGGCAATATAGATTGGGTTCAACAAAAGTTGACAACTGATGATTTATTTCAATGTTTGTAATGTTTGACAGAGAGAAGTTGACAACTGATGATTTATTTCAATGTTTGTAATGTTTGACAGAGAGAAGTTGGTGTGAAGAGGTTGGCTGGTTTTTCCCATAGTGACCGCTGTTCCATATATTCCAAGTTAGTATCTTCTGTCATGTTGTCAATTCATTTATTGAGTGAGTTCTTTCTATCGATATCAGTGGGCTTTTGGAGGCAGGGGCTTAGTCAGAAATCAAAAGTATGGTGCCCAAAATGGTCAATTTGCTTCACTTTTTAAGTATCTGAGTGTCCAATTTTTACAGTTTCCCTATGTCCTGCATGTTAAAGTTTCGTAAAACAGGGTGTCCAATTGAGGCAATTTTCAATTCAGGGTGTCCAAAGGACGAGTGGACACCCCTCTGCCTAAGCCCTTGGTTGGAGGTATAAAATGTAACTTCCTTGCACGAAGCCTCCTTAAGCTATTAGTTACCTTACATGTAGTTTTTCCCTTAGGCCTAAACTAAAGAGACGAGCCTCTTTCACAAAACCCCCTTAGCATAAGGTCTAAGGGGGCTAAATTTTCCTCTTAAGTATCAAGACAAGAGCGCTTAAGTGTTAAGGTCACCCTAGCCTAAGGAGGCTATGTGAAAGTGGGCGCAGAGCTGCTGTTGTTTCCTTGTTTTTGCATCATTATTTTTGTGTCTTGTGATTGTCTAGTCTTGTCTTTTTATGTTGTCAGTGGCGGTTTCCTTCACCCATGAGGTTGGTACCCCATAATATGGGCGAAATAACATTCAGACATGCCTGAAACAAAAGCTTGCTTAAAACGAAGAACGCTTCAGGCCACTCTGCGCTCCTTAAATAAAAACAAAAATCGCGATTATGTCTTTTTTCAAATGTGTCTTTGACAAAAAGTAGGCGTACACACTCTCATAGCCAGTCACGCCACATTTTTATTCGGAAGTCCACATGTACTCTGAGGCTCGTGCCATGGTCATTTCGTTCCCGGTTTTTGATTGGTTCACTCCAAAAGGCAAACTCACTAGACTGCCTTCTTTCAGATACGTTTTTTGATTGGTTCCCTGCAAAAGGCAGACTCACGAGACTGCCTTCTTTCAGATATGTTTTTTGATTGGTTCCCTCCAAAAGGCAGACTCACGTGACTGCCTTCTTTCAG
>JAQQZZ010133104.1:0-13657 GCA_030265115.1 Mopalia vespertina | reverse complement strand
ATCTTGTTGGCTACATTTTTACAATACTTTATACACCATATTAATGTTCATTACTTTCTCTCGAGATGTCTGTAAGTTACCCATAACACATCTAGAGATAAAGGTTTATCAAGAAACTCGTCTCCTGGAGTTAATCTATAACGTAAGATAATTCATCGATTTTAATTAATACACCCATGTGCCAGTGTGATTGCTTTTTATTAATATATATTTAGATGCATATTATATAGATATATATATGTATATGGTAGAGATGTATTTAGCTTTTCTGAAGAGCATGCAAGAAGCTTTTTATGCCTACTTGACAGAGTACAGGTCGAATCCCAAATCCCCGCGAAAAACGCAACGTATTAAGATCGCACTGAAAACATATTATTTAAATTAGAAATTTGTCTCATTCTTGGATGGCCAAACACTCATAGTTGGCCATTGTATGGGAAGCCCTCATTTGTGTGAAATAACCTTAAACACGGAGTTAAAGCACAGTCATACAACTAACTGAATAGTCTTTTGGTTCGACATTGTTAAAATACTTAGTAAAAAGATAACCTTAAATGGCGTCTTACCTTCACCATTTCCTTGTGGCGCAATGCTATATGTCAGGTATAAACGCCATAATGGCAAACCCCAATTTCGTGGTAGTATAGTATAGTAAAAAGAATACGATTCAAACGACAGCGATTTAAACTTTCAACTGGTGTTTGACACGAATGGGATGAACTCAAACCAATCTGACATGTGATGACTTCATTATACCCGTGGCGTAATTACGCCCGCATACTGTTTCATTATCTTTAGGCTATGTGTCACAATGAACTTTCCCTGACCTAATGAAGTACGTCTATCTACTTATCATTATTCGTCCATGGATATATATATATTGATCAGCGATTCCAGTCCGAAAACAAACACAACACCGCCGTAACGTCATTAATGTTAAAATGTTTGCATTCAAGTTGGTTTTGCGAGCACGGATCAATCAATGAATAACTTGTACATATCCGCAGGAAATCAACTCGGATTGGCCAATAGTATTAGCTTACCATGGGTAACTGCTTTCTGATAGTGTCTCTGCGATAGCGGGACAATATAAAGATTACACGAAATGACAGCCCTGAATCTGAACTCGGAAACCGCTATGTTTACATCCTGTAGGCCCATCTCGCGGTTCGCGATTTTACCGCTGAAGAATTTCTGGTAGCAAGTGTGGTATTGTCGAACTTTACCTTACACCACTGCCACAAATTCCACAATCATTGAATAATAACATCAGAACTATTACATTTGAGTGGCTCATACTGGTATTTTACTTACCAGTTGCAGTGTTGTTGTTGTTGTTAACAGTCCTTACCATCGGCAAAGGTTCAGTAAATACCATGCAAATATGGCATCTTCTTCTAGTTGCACAAAATCTACCGTGTGACGTAGAACTGTTCAGCTCTAAACTAGTACCCCTTTACCCGCATGCAGAGTAGCCATGGTAACGAGCGAGATGACCCTCCCAAACTGCCAGCTGCTAATGGTGTAACTAAGGCGTAGTGTGTCTATAAATAGGCCTACTCGTGGAAGTACCATTATTGTATGAGCCTACTAGTTATTGGTCTATCCACCTTTGTTTATTTACTTTGGTATCTATTTATTTCTTTAAAAGTATGTATGCTTATTGAACAGCGCTAGGTTTTGTATTTAAAAAATGAAGTTAATTATTGGGTAAGCCATGTAATGGCCTACAAGCCGGCGCTGGTTGATTCATAAACATAGCCATTCCATATTGTGTAGTTCTTCTATCATTTATGTTGGAGGTTTTGAAGAGCCGAAACCTGGTAATTCATCCGTAATAATATTATACTCTATTAAACTCAGTAAATCCATATGAGTTATTCAGTTGTTTGAGCGGCTGCTAATTGGGAAGGAGAGGGGGGGGGGGGAGGACATCTCCAAGTTATTGATATTTAAACCCATGGACACCTCAAAAGCCTATTGTCCACTGACAGTCTATGGATGCTTTCGGAGTCAGGCTGGCAAGCAAATTGATTGCACCCCCCCCCCCCCCTCCCCCCCCTTGTCCACCCTGTCATCTCTCGTAGGTTATCTGGCCCTTGAGAACATATCCAGAAGGGGCTGACCGACAGAAGGGGCAATGGGGAGGCGTGGCAGAGGGCAAATATCGGGGATATCATCATACAATGAGAACTGTCCTGGAGGTGGAAGTGGGACTGTCCAGGTAGAGATGTCCGGCGGCCGATTCATATGCTGATACGGATAAGACAACTCGCTTTTGATGATTGAACAGTTTTGCTGTTGTTGTAGGATTGTTTCTTCCTAAAAGTCTAAGTCTATAATCAATGAATCGCCAAAGGGTTACGACGAACGCTAAACCGCTTTATTTATTACAATATCTGGATGAAGGGGAGATGATGTGATTTCACTAGGGTGTAAAAAGGTTCACAATAGTGTGAAAGAATTCCCTTTATACAACAGTATTTGTGTTTATTATTAGATGGTCCGAAGGGCGGATACAATAGTGTTAAACACATTCTAAATCAGTTATTGTATTGTGAGAACCACATGTTTCTAGTGGTAGCTTCTATAGCTCGATTAGGTCCATATGTTTCATCTACTACATGTCTTATTCATTTGTACAGTAATCCAATTCCCTTTTTAAAGATACCAGTCACCCGAATCAAACAAACAAACAAATTATAAAGATACTAACAAGTTTAATCTTTTGTAAATGAATAAACTTGTTCAATTTTATATTGACCTACATAATACATTTTTTATGCACCTGGGCTTTTTGTAAAGTAGACCATTCGTCACTTCCTGGTAAGACAGTGATGGTTTATCCCAAAATTCCCAGTCTGCTTAAAACAGCTAGATGGTACTTGATGGTTACAAAATGGTTGTGCAAGTTGAAAAAATAATCGAAGTTTATATTCGGAAATAGCCTATTAAACTCTGATGCTTGTTGTGCATTGTATTATCTATTTGAATCCACAAAATAAAACAAAGTTCCATATTTTAAATATAGCAAACTGGGTACATGTTTGCGTTTTTTGTCGCCAACATTGAATACTTTTAAGCTTTTTGCTAGGAACAGATGGCCACGGTATGATGGTGATTTGCCGATGCAGCAGAGGGAAATGCTTGCTCCGAATTATGACGGAGTATGCCGAATGGTTAGGAACGTGCCGAATGTGGAGAAAGTTTATTTTTATAGAATAAATGCGCCAGTAAACCGGAGGTTTAGGACCAGTGAGTTTTTGAGCTAGATGATTTAGAATATTCTCACAGGTGACCTGAATAGCTGGGACGGCTAACTGGACAGGTAATTTAACTTCAGGTAAGTCTATATGAGACTTATAAGCTACTTCTATGTGCTAAACGCTTAAAGACACCGAATTAACTTTAACGGTGTTCTTTATGGACACGCATTTGCACTATATTGTTTCCCCATTATCTTTGTTTTCATACACCATCCGACCGTCAATGTTTATTTTCGTTGTCTTGTTGCGCTATTGTCACAGTAGGCCGCTATAACAAGAAGTGTGTCTTCGTTTGGATATACTACCCGGCCTTTATGGCTAACGAAGCATTAAAACAGATAGGGTTATTTGCCGTACCTTAATACTATCTAAACAGATTTTAGAGTGAAGTAAATGTCAATTAACCTGATGATGAAGTAATAAGTCACTGTTCGGAAGCTTGTTATAATATACAGAAACAATGTGCTAAGTCGCGTTACTTGTACTTTCTTTATTAATTATACTATATTAAGAATTTCAGAAAATATGTTTTTGCTTTGGATGCTATGAAAGTGAAATGTTTGTCACATGTCAGCTTCCACTCTCTATTGCCACACAACCATGAGTCAGTAAGAGACGAATATTCGCTGTTTTTGTCTTGGACTACGGGTATTTGTACATTTTTTTAGTAAATGGCCGAAAGGTTTGAGTTGATCAAACTCAGAATAAGTACGCATATTCGCTGTTTGTATCGGGGGCAACCGTGACCGAAAGTTTTGAGTTGATCAAGCTCAAAATAAAGACGAACATTCGCTGTTTGTATCGGGGGCAGCATTGACTGAAAGGTTTGAGTTAACCTGGGATGAGTATGTATCTACATACTCATCCCAGAGTTAATCAAGCTCAGAATAAGGACAAACATTCGCTGTTTATATCGGGGACAGCAGTGACTGAAAGGTTTGAGTTGACCAAGGTCAGAATAAGAACGAATATTCGCTGTTTGTATCGGGGACAGCAGTGACCGAAAGGTTTGAGTTGATCAAGATCAGAATAAGAACGAATATTCGCTGTTTGTATCGGGGGGCAGCAGTGACCGAAAAATTTTAGTTAATCTAGCTCAAAATAAGGACGAACATTCGCTGTTTATATCGGGGACAGCAGTTACTGAAAGGTTTGAGTTAGTTTAGCTTAATTAATATTGTTGTTCATTAACTTGATAACAACTATGAAAGTTATTCGGGTACAAAAGTTAATTCAGATGAACTATCGGATGCATACATGTGCGATGTGTTATTAAAAATGTATTTAACAAACTTTTGTCGAGTATGAATTAAATATTGGTCTCATTGAACTATGAGTTTAAATAACACTCTCTAATTAGAGATGAATGAACTAGCAATCGTCTATTTACATGGATCACAAACATCTAAAACATGCCTAAAATAGTTTACACAACACTTTACAAGTGATAGTTTCATTCGCTGAAGGTTGATACGGAGGAATGCAGGCCTCGTAAAGAAAACTAGTTCAGTGTGCCGGTTACCTGAGTTTGCTTGATTTAAACTTGGTAATAAGTGATGCGTAAAATTTTAAACCGACTTGTTTTACGGTAGTATTGTTGGAAAAATTATGATCTGAATTGATCCTTTTATTTAAATTTTGTTTGCCTAATATTTCCTATTATTATCTGTTTCAATTATTGCATTCTAACCAAAAACGCTATAATTGTTATAATGTTTCGATTGACGCAAATTCACCCAAACTATTTTTCTGAAAAGACAAAAGCTCGTTAGTTGACTGGGTTGGCCTGTTTATACCTATCTGCTGTGTAGAAATGGACAACACTGTGTCGCTTCGATGTGTTGATGCCAATATTTCATACAAATTGAGCGAGTTGCCACGATTCCATAGAGCAACATCATTTCCGTGAATAATGGTTCTAACGAAGCATAGTTTAACAGTATAGTACTCTGACACTTCCAACGAGAGCCATACCCATCAACCAGCGGCTTCCTTTTACAAACATAGACATTCTATGAATTAGACCTTTTGTGTCCTGCTGGTTTCCAGGGCTTTATCTAAATATGGAAGCACCTCTGGACAACAATATTATTTTGGCTTGAGTTTAATAATAGAACTGTATGTCTTCCATATGTTTCCACCCATTGTAGTATGTGTCCTACAAATATTGCCTAACAGTTTGATCTGAATAAAGAATTTGTTGAAAACTTTGAGCTCAGGCTACCATCAATGAAGTTTCTAGTCCGAATAACGCTATTGTTGATAAATCATCGAGTAGGCTTTAATGAATAATCTGACAGAAGTCAAAACAATCATATTTATTTACAACCATTGATATCCTACTGAAGGGTTTTAAAATGTTTGCCAAGGTTCTGCCTCCGGTGAGAGTTATTGGTTTGATAATACCTAGTGATGTAATGATCGCCATTACCATCTGAGTCTCATGATAATTACCTTGAGTTTCATCCAAGCATAGAAGGTGTCACAATATAGTGACCAATGCTAAACTGTTCTCTGATATCGGTGTTAATTCCGTCTTTGCCTCTCAAATCATTTTTGTTGCAAAAGTATGACAGATCGTTTAAACTAGCCATTCAGAAAAACTGCCTCCTTCCTGCTGAATTTATGGCGATGGACTCCAAACAGTCTAACATATAAAAATATGTTTAAACCGAGATAATTATCAGACCCTTGATATTTTATGTGTTAAAATAAAAAGGGGCAAATTTCCCAACTACAATTATTTTACTATTACCTGAACTCAGACTATCAAATAACGAGTTACAAACCTAGTTTTCGCTGAAAAAATATTATATCAAGGTGATATTTTTAAGTCTGTTTATAAAAAAAAAACGTCTACATTTCATCAATTGTTTCTTCGTGAGGTGTTATTTATTTTCTACAGTATACAGGTCATACCCAGGTGTTAGCTATACTTTTATTCTGGGCGTACGATGGTGAGTAAGCGAGGGTGGTTTATAAAACAGGTGAAATGTTTGCCCACTTTATGGGATGGGAGTGTGCAGTGTGATCCGAATATTTCCCATACGGCGACCACGTGTCGGTACACTGTGTTATTGCTGGTAAAATCAGAAACAATGAAGGGGCTGAAATATCACCACCAAAAAAAAACACCCATACGAAGCTAGATTTTTGGTGAACTCCATCACACCGTTGCGCTCAGTCCTAACGGATTCAGTATTGCCTCACATGGCACATTACAACTATTTAAAGGGAAAGACCACTGATTTTCGACCTAAAATTATTATTTTTATTGCATATTTTCAAAGACAAACATCTGTATTGCACTTGCATTCGAGTAATTAGTTTATTTAACAGGCGTGACTGACGTCATTGCTCGAAAACACGGTCGATCACCAGTGTGTCCGTTTGCTTATGAATACATTGGAGGGCATCTCTTACAATATGACGTATACACAAGCTTGGTCATCCAAGCGCAAAGTTAATCTGTTGTATTCATATCAAAATAGCTTATGAATACGTTTAGCATGTTTTCAATTGATGCGGTTTCAAAAAATCTGTTTTTTAGTACCAGGTGGATATGTACAAGAGGTTGTTTGTTGTTGTTATTTCGCTTGGAGACGGAACTTTCAATTTCGGTTTTATGTGAAAGCATCCACCAATGCATGCAATAGGGAGACAGCCACGACTAGATGGTAGGCCTATATACCGTGTTTTCGAACAATGACGTCAGTTCCGCTTTTTAAATTAACTAATTAGCGGTTATGCTAAGTCGATTACAAGTGCAATACAGATGGTTGTCTTTGCAAATATGCAATACAAATAATAAGTTTAGGTCAAAAATCAGTGGTATTTCCCTTTAAAGTCACCGGGACTGTAGGTATAATGATATTGCAGCTTCATATCAATGCATTTTAAAATTACTAACAAATTTAATTATTCTTTAATCAAAATTTTGTTTCATTTTGTGTGGCGCAACATAACACATTGACACATTTTAAGAAGTGGATCCAATGTGAATCTCTGGGAAAAAAGTACTAGCGCAGGTTTATCCCAAAATTGCAGTCAGCGATTGAAAAGCTTAGTAGCTGGTGCGTCATGATTATAAAACGGTTTGTAAGGGTATTTCACGTAGTTCATGTCTATGTTAGTAACTTTATACATTGGGGTTACATTATAGTTAACCAATAGTTACATTTAAATACACCACTTGGGTTACATTCTTGCACACCAATGACTTTATCTAGTCTTTATTTAAGCTTTTGGGGCGCCCTGTAATAGGGAAATGTGTTTCAAGCATGTTCATACCGTTTCTACTTAGCAAACGGAGAACATTATAATTTACCAACAGGCAAACAACTTAAAATATTTTATTGCTTGTTTGTTTGATTGGGGTTTAACGTCGTACTCAATGGTATTTCACTTATATGAAGACGGATTGTCCATTTCACACTGTTCTTTGTCTAATTGTGGCGGAAAACCAGGAAGAAACCTCGTATTAACCACCCCCGCGATTTCCGGAGCCACATCGTGTGACTGACTCATATACCTGAGGGTCGACAGCCGGACAAAATATTTTATGATTATGTAAGTGCGCCTTGTTATAATCGCCGTCATATAAGTCATACCATTTTTGGAACGCTTTACTGCATTCTGCTGTATGTATTTTTTTTTTTTTAGATCTTCTTTGTCTCTTTGCAGATTACGTCAGAAAAAGTTTAGATACTCAAGATGGCCGAAATCCCTTATTCCATGCCAATCTCCATTCTCTGTTTATTTGTAGCCTTCACCTCAGGTAAGTTTCTTGTGTTAGTTTTGTCTTGCTTTTACTTCTGTTCATATACAGAAGTAGATTTAGGCCTATAATGCCGACCTTCCGAAGTCAGGTTGTATGCTGGAGTGGATTATTGAATGAATTTGCAGTTAAATTAAATGGTAGTTCTGCCCTGGTTTCATTTGTGTTGATCGAATCCCTAGACGCAGTATTCGTCAAATATTGTTCCTGTTTTGGACTGTTAATCGATTAGCGTAAATCGCAGTGTGAAAACTTAGATCTTACAAATCTTCAAACCAGTAAAGTAGTAGAAATACATCTTAAATGAAAGCAACACTCAACAGGAGATATTTGGATCAGTTCTGTCAAATCTTTAACTTTAACATACAGTGATACTTAAGAAGAACACTGGATCATGAATCCGTTAGTTACCAACCCATCACCCAGTAAATCAATCTATCAACCCATCGATCACCCAGTAAATCAATCTATCAACCCATCGATCACCCAGTAAATCAATCTATCAACCCATCGATCCAATAAATCATTGATCCATATCTATATTCATTCACAGGTGGAAGCTAGCAATATTGTATTTCTCTACAATTAAAACATTCAATCGCTAAAGCATTTTTCTACTAATATTTTTACCCGCAAATCCATTAAAACCCCTTTACCAATCTATCCATCAATTCTATGTGTTTTTTCAGCTTTGGACTGCCCTCAGTGTATACATATCACTCACCGATCTTATCACGGCTTAATCCGGAGTTCTTTAGACCGCTTCTACTCACCACAATGTGGATTCAATAACGTCACGATAGGATCTCAGTACACGAATGCCCGCCTTGTGAAGTGTGACAGACCGGGTGACAAACACGAATACAAATGTGGTCTCATCCGTGGTCGGGCTTCTGTGAAGGTTGATGGTCAACAACAACAAGGTTAGAATTATATTGACTAATGAATAAGTGAATGAATATAATTAGAAATGGTTTTATGAAATGAAATACGGCCAACATATTATGAAAAATTCATTTTAATTTTTTCTAGTTAGCCTGTCCGCCGGGCTAATTCCTTGACATATGTATGCAGGTGAGCAAGGTGTGACGTGTCAAAATGGCCGCCGTCAGATTCAAACACACATTTTTTTTCTTTTTTAATGGAATCTTTGAAAAGTTCCTCTGTCGTCACAAGATTCTTGCTTGTGGCGCTTTTAAATGACGTCACACATATTGTGATGTTACAAATTATGCCCCAAATGTCGACATTTTTGGCGTCAAAAGACCGACTGCAACGCCCTGTTTTTGACATACCGAGACTGGTTGGTTTAACTGTGAATTTGATTTAAAATGTGTGTCGTCAAATCTCTCTGAAGTATATGCCGCAGTTGAAAGCTACATATTTGATATTGCGAGTGTACCTGAACAGTTGGAATCTGATGGGCGCATTTGAGTTATCGACCCTTGTTAATCGTTAATCGGAATAATCTGAATTCCACATAGATGCAATCTTGTTGGGCTGATCTGGAGCGAGTTTTCATTCTCTTTGTCATTTCTTGGAGACAGAACTCTAACTTGTTGGTTACCTTAAAAATTATGCGAAATATTCAGCCATACGGTCAACTGAGAAAGATATTTATATATTTTAGTTCACTTCTTACATGAGTATTGTCGTGCAAAATGTGTTCGGGAAGACAATTGTTTCAAAACCACAAATCGCCAGGTTTTCAAGTCTGGCATGTGCCTACACATTAGATAGCGTGTAACGTGTATTACAATATCACATAGACTTAATTTGTCTGGTAAATGTCACAAAATACACGCCAATCTTTATCAGCCGATCTTTTTAATCCAATTTAATCTGCTTTAAAGCAAAATAAGGGGTATTTGCGTTTGACACCTATGTCGGTCGAAGTGTGAAACATTATTTTCTTGTTTTTACTGGTGTTCCTTTTCCAGTCAGATACAGTACTAATTTGTCCAGTAAGGATTTTTTTATTGAAAGTGTAGGTCTTGGTTGCAGCAAAATGTATATAATTATAAAGGTTACAAAGATTACAAAGCTAACGGCATCACTTGTTTGCTGCCTTAGATCACAGCCATTTATTGCAGACGACTTCTTAACTGTCGATGGTTTGATTTTCAGCCTGAGCTATGTAGCTTCTGTTATTTGAGAATGTTGTCCAAACCTTTATCATAATTAAATTAATTTAATTGTCTAAACTATCTAACATGATAAAACCGATGAAAGGAGACAGGTAGGTATTTATATCAACGACTTTAAAAGGTACATTTGTAGTCTAGTTTACATGGCGTATAAGATCGAAGGAAAATATTTACAAAATAAACAAAGTGTTCAATCGACATTAGTTCCGGATGTAGTGTAGGACCGTTTATATGCTATATTTGTACTATACGAAGATTTCTCTTCGGTACGTTGACCGATCAATTTCACATGTATTTATATTTGTAAGTCTCATCACATGTGTCCAACAGACGCCCTCTTCACTCGTGCCATATTTTGGCGGGAAATGTTGAGCGCTGTATTTTATTTGTAGAATGGGTTTTCGGCTAGTCCACAGGTTATCATGCTGACAAAAACAATCGAATATTCGCATTCTTTCCTCTCTAAAACAAAATGTGGTATGCGTACAATGATTCACATAATGTACACCGCCGTGAGCCTTATACACGTTTTTGTATAAGAAAATACTAAATGAACACAGATTACATACTTGAGAGTTATCGTACTGTGACACATATGTGAGCTTAATTCGCTACCGGCCTGAAACTTATGGTATATTGTATAAGAAGGCGTGCAAATGTTTTATTTTTAAATATATAATATTACGACGTTAGCCTTGACAGGCTATACAATGACCATTTTAGGCATAAAAGTGGATCTTTTTGAAAGAGAACATTTTTTTGCAGGAACGGACGATATATAATAAATAAATAAATCTGATATATATAAAATGACATCTCTCTCTGCAACGTATGTATCATCTTCGCTAGCCAACAGTTTTATTCGGAGCTAACCTGCATTACAACCCTTAGGGGATCGAACGCATATTATAACCAAAATCATAGGCCCTATGACCAAGCGATAGAATGGTTGCGTGGGAACTTCTACGCAACCAATCAGATGTTGTGTTACGAGAAGACTCTGCCAGTAAAAGTGACGGCGATTGTCAATAATAGAAGTGGGTGCAGTGTTGTCGAAAAATGGCATATTCGGGGTATTCAATAAACTCAGTGACAGTATTACATATACAAACACCAAATCTCCATATATATATGACATAGAGCATGAGTTTGTCATTCAGCATATGTTATTAGAGCTTGGACTCGACACTTGGTCATTTTATCCGCTAGGGGACGTAGCTGTAAATCTTGTTCTGTGCAATCGATCTGCTAAGGGTTGTACTGCAGCGTGGCTCGGAATAAAACTCTTGGCCAGTGAAGATGTGTATGTCTAGTCTGGTCGCGCTCTCTATAACGTGTGTGTGAGAACAAACTAAGAACGTTATACAAAGTGGTGTATTAAGTGCCTCAACTTATCAACTCCACTTAAATATCAAATTTATTTCACTGAATACATTTTCATTCAAAAATGGAAGAGCTTTTTTCAGGGGCTTTTAAAAGTTGGAAATAACTAACACAAGAAAGATTGTTGTAGATTGCTATGCAACCTTAACAAATAGAAATAAAAATCTATTGCAGTCTTCATTTTAGAAATGGACCTCAATGTAACAATTCTATATTGCTCAAGTACACAGTAATATCAGATTTTCTCAGTTTTATTTGAATACAAACTAGCATTAATGTACCCTCATCTGTTTCAGACCCGGACATCCCAATAGAGCTGGCGATTCGGATGTGTATCCAGTTACCGGAGGACAACGAAGATGAATTTTGTGAGAAAGATTTGGGTCGACAAGCAGAATACCTCAGACAAGCTCTAAAATATTACCCGGATAAAATCCCAATTACAACTAGCAATGTACGAGCCTATGAAGGAGAAACTTGTTTTTGTTCGGACAATCAGTGTATCAGTGGTGCCAGTTCCTTACGTTTCACATCAGTCCTCCTAGCGGCTGTTAGTTTTACTTATGGAGTTATTGCCCTTTGGAAGTGATAAGGCCTGATACTATACTTATCGTTGATATGTTTAGATATAATTTACTGTAGGCTAATTTTATATAAAAATGTAAATAGAGTATTTTAGATATAATATACGAACCTAAATTTCTAGTAGATAGTAGTGTTTTCATGCAGGCATAAGCTATCCACACTAAAATATTGCATATAAATTGGGTCTTTATTGACAGTAAGGACTGTCAAGATAAACAAAACATGGTCAGATTGATTTATGGTGCTGTATTGATTGTATATACACTTTGAATAACGAAGTATACATTTAGTTAGGTAATAATTCATAGCCATGTATATCACAAATGTTTCTTGGTTTAATTTTAAAGTGTGCTACTTCAACAAATACTTTTCCAACGTGCCAATACCTATTTTATCAATGTTCTTGTATTTCATAGGTAGATAGCTCTCTATAAAATAAAAAATACCTTAAACTTTCTTTTTCGTATTTGTTTATAATTTATGTGGTCATAATTGTTTTAAATCACAGTGTAGATTATAATTCTGGAACATTAAAATAATGCTCTTCGTGTATTTTAACTTGACGATTTAAACGTGACCGGTTTGTCTTTGGATCAATTTTCCCTGGATGTTTCTCTCTCGAATTGCGCCCTATTTTATTCTTCCCTTAACCCAACTAATTGTCATTGTCCGTAAACAATCGGATTTTCTTCTTTCCACAGCCAACTAATTTTCTCACTCGCACACCACATAATTTTCCCTTTACCGCCTCTAACGATAAACGTCTTCACACAACCAACGCCCCACAGCCGCGTGATTTTTCTCCTTCTGATGTCTACTTCATTTTCCCTCTAGTATAAACACCTGATTTCTTTCCTTCGCACAACCGTTTAATTTTCATCTACCGACCACCTACCATCTCCACGTCTTCTACACCACCACGAAACTCCTTACCAACGCCTAGCCTGTTTCTATAAGACATTTTCCTTTTTTCATAGAAACATAATAAAGATGCAGAAAGGATTAATTGCTGCAGGGTTGCTGAAATAATGCTGGAGATGTTACTGTCAACCGATATAAAATCAAACATAGACATTTTAAAATCGCTTTTCTAGGGGCCAATCCATTTGTTTTGGGTTCACGCCGTAATTGAGGTTAGTTCGCTTATTTCACGGCGTACCGGACCAATGGGTGAAGGAAATCCACCCTCGATGTTACTGGTAGCACAAAATGACATGCAGTTCAATGAGAAGGCGGGATAGCAACAAGCCACAGGACACACGACAAAGACAATACAAACAGATCGGCTTCTTGTTGTCTCTTAGATCTAAGACCACCAGAGCAAAAGTAAGCTTCTTCCAAAACCGTATGGCAGTAAGAGAATAACGAATAAACCGTACATAAGACACGTTACCAGTGTTAGAGCCAGTAGTGTAGAATTTTCCAGTAGTGTAGAAATCGACCAGTAGTGTAGAAAAAATCAACCAGTAGTGTAGAATTGACCAGTAGTGTAGAAAAAA
>JAQQZZ010133103.1:15724-28057 GCA_030265115.1 Mopalia vespertina | reverse complement strand
ATATCTTTTCAAAAAGAGCCTCTAGTGGTGGACCTGCTAGCTACTCAGCTTGTTAGTACTTATATGGCTTTGAGAAAAGTATTTATTCAGCTGTTTGCTGTGGCCCTGGTGTTCGTGGAATTAAGGACCATCTTGAACCTAATCCCTTCAGGTGCCCTGTCTCCTGTGATGTCTGTCTGTCCTGGGAGTGCACCCTATCATGTCTTGTTGGACAGGATCATGCAACCACTGACCGTGTTCATCAACATATAAATAAATACCTGTAAATATGGTGTAAAACCTTAATCAAACAAATATTTTGGACATTACTATCTGTAAATTACAACTGGTAGCCAAATGCCACTGTACTAACTTCTTAATGCATCTTAAGTGCAATACCCAACAAAATGGGAGCATTTCATGTGTAAATCATAGAAAATCGCTTTTAGTACAACTTTAAAGCCAAAGCCAACGAACAAATAATTTATGTGGAGTATAAATACAATGGTGTTTAGTGATAGATGTTCGATAAAGTAAAAACAGGAAATACTTTTTCTTAATTTACAGCTTGCACCATTAGGATGAGTTTTTAAATACAATATTGTTTGATAACCAGTTACATGCAGATAAGTAATTTTATTTTCTTCAGTACGACCATAATTATTTTAAACCAAATAATATTGTAATATTTTCTGATCATTTTGGACTGCATTTTGGTGTGGACTTGTTGCCTTTTCTTAATGTTATTTCTAATCTGCAATTGTTATATATAGTACACATTGTCTGCAGTTAACATATGATATCAAATGTCAGACTTATCAGGGGTTAACATGCAAAAATAAACCCCACCAGATTGATTTTCATAATTTCACTGATTAAAGTAATTCTGTAAATATAGAAGCATTATTTTGTTCTCAAGATGAGCGAAGCCAGTGACATGAACTCAACTTAAGCGAAAACAAATGTTAAGAGGCATTTAGTTGTGGTTTTACTGATGAGATCAGACTACTTCACAGAAAACAAAAGATGTTATCTTTACATTGAACATATATGACAATACCTATAATCATAGAATAATATCTAAACAATTTCAATAAATTTTACTATCATAAATAATCATTGTAAAAAAACAACAGTTGGTAATGTTTATTTGCATAGATACTACTGATGTCTGTTAATATGATCTGATATCAATAATTGCCTGATTTGATAATAATGCGATTTTGATATACATTTATAGGTATAGGTACGTAATTTTATGTGATGCAAGATTATGGTTAAAAGCCAGAACTCAAATAAGTACAATTTGATAAGTTATTATTGTATTTAGTCGAGGCTAAAAAACTGAACTTTCTTGAAACAACGTTATGGTAATTTAGTTTGATCAATTGGAACTAAAAAAGCCACCAGGAGTAAATAAGCAGATGTATCGCGATGAGACTTGTTTGAAATTTGTATTTTATAAAATTTGTAGAATTAACCATTTAAGAAATTTTATACTTTTTCAACTTTTTGTATTATTTTCAAGACATATCAATTCCTACTTTGTCATTGTACAAGTTAATTTCCATGACAATAAGTCACCAATTTATTTTCACTCTTTCAGCCAATTTATTTTTCCCAATTGTGGGATCTTTTGTGTTTATATTGATAATATTATAATGGAAATATACAATATGCTATTTTGTGAATACTTCTGCAAATAACAAATTTTAACATAAATATTAGTTGATTGATCAATTGATAAAGCTTTTTTATGTACATATGGAAGGGTCCAGATAGGACAGCCCTGTCTGTTGTACACTTTGTTTTCTAACATTATGTTTACCTTCAATCACTGGGCTGGCAAGCAGACATAAATGTTGTTATACCCTGTCCAACCAAATCTATATTTTATAGAGTATTAGTTTTAAATACAAAGTTAATTGTCTAACATCCTCTTATATCTAGTCTGGTGGATCATCCGCCCTGAAATCTGGAGATCATATAGGTATGGACTTTCTCAGCCTCAACAGATAGCAACAGGCATCATATGCCCTGTGTGGGTCCCATCAATCGACATGTAGTTCATGCCATGCAAAATCACAAATGGATAAGAGATTTGCACAAGAATCTATCTTTACCCAGGCACCTGTGTCAGTCTAATCTTATTCATTGAAGTTCAGGGAATTAACAAGATTTTTGATTACATCTGGGATTACAATGTATATTGTAATCCCAGATTACATGAAGTAGATACCCATGGAACACATACCAAACAAATTATTTCACATATCTTGTAGATACTCATAGAACCGTGCCATGTATAGATTAGACTGTACCATGATGGGTATGACTTCAAAGGGCAAGAATAATCAGATTTAAAAAGATTTCAGTATTTTTCACATGCAATTTTACAGATACATGTACACCCATCTTCAGTTGGACCCTAAGTTTGAGAACTCTGACATTATAGCAAATTGCAGCTTACACTAAAAAATATGGATATTAAATTATTTTATACCTTTTACATGTATGTTGCAAAATATTATAGGAATAAGACATATCTAAGTGGTGTACTGTTTCAACTTGCCCAGTAGTTTCCTATATATTTTTTTAAAAAATTAATCACACTGGCACAGGGATGACGATTAATAAGAAACGATGAATCATCTCATGCTCTCCCACAGACAAGTTTCAAAATAAATCTTATATCTCCAGTTGATATGGGTAACCTACAGACATCTTGAGAGAAGGTAATAACCATGTATAGGGTATAGAAAATATATAGCAAACAAGATATTCGACCTGGGTTAAGAATAGGCCAACCGGCAAACTGATATTCCAAAGCCAATGAATATGTCAGCTAGGCGAATGAGAGTTTCAAATATGATACAGACAAAAGTTTCGTTGATTTATTCTTAATCCATAGTGAATATCTTGTTTGCTCATAGTTTTCACATACTTTATATACCACATAAATGGTCATTACCTTCTCTCAAGATGACTGTATGTTACCCTTAACACTAGATTAAGATATGTCATTTAGAAACTTGTCTCTGGCAGTTTAACTAGAACATAAGATGATCTGTTGGTTTTAATTAATTGGCATCCCTGTGCCAGTGTCATTAATTTTTAGCAATATATATTGTAACAAATCATTTATATATACTGCTAATTTTATGGGAATAATATTTTGCTTGATAAAAAGTCGAAGACCTCTGAATACCTGTATCAAAAAAGCCAGTTTTGTAAGCTCCAATTCTCAGACTAATGCAAAAGTTTTTGTGTTTCTGACCAACAGACATCACTGCCTATATTCAACATACTTAGAAATATCTGCTGTGCTGACTTGGGAAAACATAATGAGGCATACGTATCTATTTTTAAGCCCTGTCTGAGGAGTATATTATTTTGTCTCTATGCAATCATCATGTTATGATATTTAATTTTATTGTTGTAGCAATGTATCTGCTGTAACAATTATTTATTTTCATTTGTTTATTTTGTTAAAATCACTTGAAGAGTTTCATACTATTAAAGAATTTTCTAAGAAATTTGACATGACCAATTTTTCTTTTGTCTTGAGCGATGTGACTGGGCATCAGAATCACTACAGACATGGTTCTGGTTTATGACCAAGCCAACTATATCATGGAGGTAAGACGGGACGGTTTAAATCAAATGTAGGTATCCATTGATAGTGAAAAACTGTGAAATTAAACTTGGAAGATATAGGCTAGATGCCATTTACAGCTAAAGGAATGAGGTGTCAAATACAGAAAACTGTAAAACATTCTTTTTTACAGCACATACATTATATACTAAAAAGGTAATTACTCAAAGACAGTTTTTGATCGGCAAGAACTGTTGACATCATTTGGAAATAGTAAACGTCACAATAACTTTCTAGCTTCTCCCTCTGCATTAATGGACTATTGAAGCCTCTTCAATGTAAAGTTATGCTCATATGCTCTCGGCTGCCTTTCAACCACATGCTTTAAAATGGACGTGGCTGATGATATCAGTTTTTTTTTACTTCGACATCTCGCCAAACACTAAACAAAAAAATTTTGACCCACGGTCCAGTATATCTTTGCTTTAAAAACAAAACAAAAGTGTTTTGTATAGAACTCAAACTCATCAAGATATCAAAATTAAGACACTAAATTTGAACAGTCGCGTGACCTGTGGGATTGGTAGTGCCATGGACTATAAATGTGCACACCTTTGGTTATTATACCATGTTTAAGTGTCCTATGCTTATATTGTCAATGTTTGTTGCTGTGGACATAGATGGTGACCGGCCAAAATAACAGGTCGCTGAAAATTTATGTACTTGTAAAATTTTTATGGAATCACAAATTGGAGTTACTTTCAAAGGAAGGTGTTGGATTATACACAGTATGTACTGTTTGAATACAGTTTATTAAATGGTGATCGCCAGTGGCTAAAAAGGTAGGTAACTCTGTCACCCGTATAACAGGTAGAGCCATCTGTCATTGATTAATTATAGCATTCTATTGAATATTCATACCATGCTATTGTTAGTCAATGAGATGGATTACACTTCCTGTTAAATGGATTACATAGTTATCTCCCTTTTTTCCACTGGCAATCCCCATTAAACAATCTGATTGTTCCATTTTTCAAGAAATCCTCAATTCAGGAATGTTGATCAAACATAATTTTGAGAGACTGTCAGTAATTCAAGTTTATTGCAGTAGCTAAAAGGACAAGTAAGCAGTTACAACTGCATGACTTCAGTAATATAAGTAAATAATATTACATTCTCTGTATGAACAATTCAGAGACCCTTTAAACCATACTTGTGGGTCAAGATTATTTATGGTTTCAACTGTTATTCATACTTTTAGGATTGCTATGTTGGTGTAATCTTACATAAAGGTTAGACTGTAGGCCAGTGGTTTTATTTGGAAAATAAACCCAAAACTTCATTCATCAAAAACAAATCCACTCCGCATGGAATCATGTACTACTTTTAACAAATGTATAGTAACCATTGCTCTTTTCATCACAATGACTACAGAATGATCAACACAATATTACTATGAAATAGTAATATCTATACCATTAAATTCAATACAAGAAGGAAAACAAGATTTGAAACTCACTGATGGTTCTTTTCTCTTTAATTAATATGGACAGACAAACAAACTGATAAATAATTATTATTGGTTTGGACGGAATGTCAGAATAAATGCATACAATGACTAAAGTTTGAAAGGGTTATAACTGAATTGAAAATATTTATACATGTCACTACCGTGGTCTCCAAAAGACTAGCAACAGTTGGTGGGATTTTACAATATTCATCTATAGATGGTAAGAGACAAAAAAAGTACCTCATATTTTGTTGGGTGGCCAAAATACCAAGAATAATAGCAGTAACAAGATTTAAGTAAACATTAATTATACAAGATTGTCTCCAAGACACCAGTGGAGCATATTTTGCTACAAAGTCAGAATACCTTTTTTGTATATATGCAAATCTTTTACACAAACCTTGTAATTAAGGTTTATTAAAAGGACAGTTTTTGAATCCTGTGGGATTATAATTGAATTTCTTTGATCTCTTGTATACTAGTTTTCTATTGTTGTAAAACATCCATTTGCATTGGCATTGAAGGATGGAATTCACTTTAAGTGATAAGTTAGCAAGAATAACAAGTAAAGATATTCTGATACAATCTATCGTGAGACTTTGTTTACCGTTATTAAAATTCAAGTATTTTAAGCATTAAAACATAATAAGATACAAAATATAAGACTGTAGATCAGCAGATTTCCACACAAAAAGACACTAATAATACCTTTAACAAAATAAAAATATTTTTCTAGCTTCTGTTTCTTAAAAAAACAAAATCAACAAGGCACATTAACAGGCAGTTTCATTGGTGGCAACTTAGAAGTTTTCATTAAATACATCATAATGAAAGCATATTACCATGTCAGCCATGGGTTGATAGAAGTCAAATATAGCAGCTGTCTAGCTTCCTGTAAATTAAATAAAATATTCAATTTGGCCCAAAACTATACAACATCCACCAATTTCAAAGAGAAATTCAAAATATTCAATTTCAAAAGAAAAAGGTTTAAATCGCTGGAAATATATTTAATATTGCATGTTTGTGCTGGTAAGTAATTGACTTCAATCAACCCCTGCAGTATGAATGAAAAACTACGGATAAACAATATCAATTCTTCAGATATATTTACACACAAATGGACGGGATAAAACGACTGGTCCAAATATTCAACCATAAAATCTGACAAATATTATGTTGGACAAATATGAAGATGAGAATATGACCCACTGAAAAACTTGCCTCTTAGAGTTTATCTGGATTATGAAATAGTTCATCACTTTAAAATGAATCAACGAATTAAGAAAAATCCTGCAGGATTGATCCGAACATGAAACAGATGTTAAAAGCTTCATCACACTTAATAGTGCTACTAAGTATGATATTTTTTACAGCAGGTCATGTCTTCGAACACAAAATTAGGATGACTTAGCATGGTATTATTTTCATAGGCCTGTATCGATGTTAATGATATTGTTAAATGTTATACACATGAAGTAAAAGGTTTATAATGTTACCTGCAATAACATATTTTTTTTATTGTAGACAAAGAACATTTGCTTGCCTCGACTGGGATTCAAATTCGGGTCGTGTACTTGAACTAATAATTTCCAGGTGAACTTGGGCTGAATTAGCACCCTAAATGATTCCAACATTACGATAAAGAATACTGGATTATATTGCTGGAGGAAATCGTATGTAATAGTAATTAGTAATATTTTAACATATTGCTCCAATCTTGATGACATTTTCACTGCCGGCTACAGCAAACAGCCTGCCCCCCATGGTACTGTCTAAAGCTCCTACAGGCCGAGACATCTGAATACTGCCTAATGACTGAAAACAGACAAATATAAACATTAGCTCACTCAACAGCTATAACTTTATGTATAATCTATTTTCAAAATTAAAAAATAGATCCTTCAAATATTTTAGCATATTCCAAAAAATGCAGCATATTTCATTTTTTTAACCACACTCACAGTTGATGATCATCATCATTGTGATGTTCTAGTTGACATTTATTTTTAGAGCAACACAACAATAAGTATATGTAACCTATCGTGAATTCGATGAGTTGGATTTATTTGCAACCGAACACTGAACTTAATGTCCATGTTTCGGGTTCACACATCCCACTAGAGGGATGCCTTCTTGTTCTAGAACATAGTTACGTACCCCAGGTTGTAATTAAAAGAAGGAAAAAAAAAACCCAGTACATTCTGGTGTTTTTATCAAAGGAAGGAAATAAAATGGTTATTTTTTTCTTTTAACACTAGTTATATATGCTTGTACAGTACATGTTGGCTTGGCAATGAATTAGGGCTATGCCGCCAGCAATTTTTGGAGTGTTGGACATAACCATGCTGGTTTTTTTAGACAAAGAGTTCTAACAATGGTAGACAGAGACAGCAATACCCTTCTTCCCAGCAGACTGAGAGGTAAAATAAATACACATGGAAAATGCCAACCAAATGTACATAATGCAATGTTATTATATGCACTTTTGTTTAAAGTGCAGGGATTAACACATGAAATTAAAAGGAGTTAAAATCACTCCCCAGACTCTAGTTTACACTTACTTGTCCTGTTTCTGTATTAATAGCATGTACAGAATTGGTGCCACTTCCTCCAGCCAGAACCACATCGTTATCACAGAACTGAGCACAATACAGGAACTCTCCCTTATCACCACACGGGAAATTCACATTCTTCTGTAATTTGCCCTCCGTATAACCCCAGATTTGTAGTGCATTGTTTCCAACCCAAGATCCAGTTAGAATGTGGTAATCCTGTTAAACAATAAAGATAAAGGTCGAATAAGAAAAACAAAATATTTTCCTAGTTAACATTTGGCCAATAATTGGTGTATTAAAGATGTCACGTACATTCTGTGCAGGTCCATCTGTCTGTAAGTCTTTTTATTGTCGAGTAAAAAAAATGGTAAAATCTTTCGGTCATCAGGAAGACTGCATTTAAATGAAACGAAGACTTAACTCATGATTTGAGCTCCACACTAGTTTCACGTTTTAATTATTTTATAATTAACAGATTTGCCAGCTAAATTTCTTTAACTGAAAATTAACAAATCCTTTTTTTTTAAATTGTGCAAAGGTCAGTTATAAAACATTTATAAATGAAAAAGGTATCTATTATATATATTTCTAAAAGCGATCACACTGGCACAGGGATGTAGATTAATTAAAATCTATGAATCATCTTATGTTCTTTATATATACATGTAATCCGCTTATTTACCTACAATGAACAGACGATAACCTGTTCATATTATTTAGCTAATGAATTAATCAATTTAGTGCTAAAAATCTGATGATAAATAACACTCAGCAGTCATTGTATAGAGAAATCAAATTGTTCGTTCATTTCAACAGTAAGCAAATTATTATGTAAAACGGCTAAAATGAACTAAAAAACAATAATGAAAAACCTAATTGGGTAAAAATATACGAATTTATTTTTTTCTGACTTTAATAACATAAATTGATAAAATATCACTCACCTTAAGATCGAGACTGTCTCCACAAATATGAGGTCCATGTACAACACGTTTCACACCATCATTTGACCGGGAGTCCCAAATCTACATTGAATAAGAAAATAAAATGTTTCCAATAATAACCTTTTGAACTTTGACCACTCCAGGATCAGGATGTTAGTTATAACCCACACATGTGGCTAACTTCTCAGTAGAGAACCAAGGTGGTTTCATAGCATTAGCCCAGTATTTATACTGTCAATAGATCATTGTCATCTTGTTATTATTTAATCCTTAGTTTGCTAATAGATGCTTAACACCATTCTTAAGGGTATTTCACTTATATGGCGCTGGTGTACTTCCAAAGAGTGAACAGCATCACAATCATATTGTTAAGGGTTATATACAAATGCTCTGTTGGATTCGTTTGTTTGTTTGTTTGATTGGGGTGCAACGCCATATTTAATATTATTTCACTCACACGATGGCGTGCCAGTCGGACATCACCAGACAATACAAAGACATCACAAATATATCGTGTTTCTGTTCCTTCTTAGCTCAGAAAGCACCAGGGAGCTCCCTCCAACCCCCCATTGCTCTGTTGGAAAATAATTGTTCCTCCATAGCAGATAGCATAAATATACTTCAACTTTACTGTCCTTATCCAGAGGGCCTCTTCAGTTGGACTAAAAATCACCACATGTACCAACCTTCACATGTTTCTTTCTAAATACAAAGGAAGAAATAAGCACAACACAAGCAAAAAAAGGTGATATTACCTTAATATGGTTTTCCCAACCACCAGAAACAAATATATCATCATTCATAGGATGATATTTCAGGGCAAATACTCTCATAGCATTAGCAGAGCTCTGTGTTTCTGATGGTACAGCTCTAGCATTATAGCCCTCGTATGCTCTTGTCAACTGAAATATGATAGGAACTTTCTTCACCATAATATCAACATCACAGATTCACTTTACTATGTCCAAAATGAAAGTAGAGCTTTTAATATTTCAGATTTAACACTTCTGATTCAGATTTTTGTTTTCTTTCTAAAGACTTCTCAAAGTAAAAAAAAAAAATAAAAAAACTGTTTTAATCTGTAAATTTTTTCCCCATCTGATATTGAATAAATGTTATTAAAAGAAGTCCGAACAAATTGAAATATTCAAATACATTACCTAAACAAAAATATGTATGTTGCAATATCATAGCCATTAAATCCAGACATAACATTAGTATTGAGATATTTTATGCAAAAAATTACAAAAAGAAATCGAGTCACTTACTTGCAAAGTTTTTGTGTTATACAGTCTTACTGCTAAATCTTTTCCTGCTGTGGCAAAGGCGAATCCATCCAAACTAAAGTCAATACAGTTTATCTCGTTACCTTTCTCTGCAAGATAAATATGTCAAAATAAGTGAACGCATATATGAAAAATCAGGAAGACAAAAGACGAATGTTGCCATTAAATGTTATATAATAATTAAACTAAATTTTCAATAGGGAGTTTTAAGCTCCACATGACAAACAAAGGAAATAGGCACATGATGGAGGTGACAATTGGAGTATATGAAACATGTACAAGACAAAGTAAAAGTTTATTTGGAGAAAATAAATAGAACATAAATAATGAAGATAATAAATATAAATGATCTTGTGCGCATTTTCCAAAACTTATTCAAAACACATATGGGAAGTACTTTAAACAGCAAGATATAAACATAACACAAAGATCACAAGATTATTACAAGTGCAACGTTTCAATGTCTTTTCAGACATCATTCTCAAGCATATATAATATGACAATGCCTCTTAAACAAGCAGGATATAAGTTTATTTAAGGGATTTTTAGACCCATTGGTTGATTTTGAAACACAAAATTGTTGTTCTAATCTTTCTGAGGGTTGACATGAGATCTAGATTTGAACATTATATATTATTACAGGATTGAGGAGTTATAATCAGTATAATAAAAAGTACAATAAATTCCTTATATCTTGACGAGTTATATAACAGGACATGTTATTACCTGTTATGATTTCCTCACATGTTCCGTCTTCAATGTTACAGGAATATATTATGCCTTCTGAAGTTGTGGCAAAAAACAGATTGGGGTTCATTGGGTTAAACCGTATACACATAACCTGATAGCCTCCATATCTGGATTTCCTAAACTCTTTTACCACCTCTCCAGTGTGAGGGTTCATCAACTGGAAAAAAAAGGGATTTTTTTTCACAAAACAGGAATACAAGACAGAATGCAACAAAGCTGCAAAAATATATTCTATATTCAACTGAATTCCTCTTTTTCTCCACACGTCATCTATTATTTGTTTATTCATGAAAGTATATACAAATTAGCAAGGAGAGAAAGGTTAGTCAGAATACATTGTCCAATAAGAATGAGTATATCTGAAAATGTAGTTGCCTTGGTCTAAATCCAGTTGATTATTAAAGTTAAAACAAAATTGTCTTCCAGGATAAATAAATCCTAAGATTGATGAATTTTTACTTGTCCTGGCCAAGCAAGTTTGTTTAGTAACACCCACTTAAGATTTATACTGTTTATTATAAAGGTGACGAGGTCCACCCTTTTTTTTTGATTGAATTTATTTAGACATTACATATTATACAGATAGAGGTCCTAGGTTCGCTGGAGGCATGTAAATTTTTCCTCCCTTCATAAAAACTAACAGAGGATAGAGACTTGATAATTGTAATTATTTTAACCATGTCTGCATACCAGTATGCAGTAAAAATGAACAGTTTCTATATAACTAACCTCAATGGCGCCATTCCCATATCCAACTGCTAACAAACTACCATCATAGGAAAACTGTAGACTGAAAACCCCTTGTTTCTCAGCAAGAATATTTATTGATTTCAATTCTTCGACTCTTTCAAATTTCTCAGGCCAAGGTTTGCCTAAACAGAGGAAAATAATAAAATTAATATTATCTAAGTATGTTGACAAGATTTGCACTAAAAGCCTGCAAATTACAAGAATCTCTTAGAGGTAGAGATGAAAATATATGTAATCAACAAGTCTAATATTTTCGTCTTTTCTAATTTCATTTATTCCACAGAGAAAAGTGTTAACAGTTATTGTAGCGTCCTATTTTTGTACACGATTTTGAACATTTAATTTTAAGTCTGATGTTGACATAAATACCACAATTGAAGTAAAAATGCTCAACAGATTCTTATATATGCCCACAACAGCAGGCAGGATTATCATACAAACTTTAAAAAAAACCTGTTGTTTATACAAATTATGACTACAACAGAATTTTTCTTCCAGACAATCTAGTGCATAGTTTGAAACGATTATATCTGTCTGTTTGTCTTGGAAAGAAACCCCAAATGAGACGCAAAATATCCTACCAAGACAACATCAATATTCTTCCTTGGCTCACCAGGAAACTGAGAAATTGGTAATTTGAGCACAATTACAAGCTGTAAAATAATACCTTACAATAACAGTCTTATAATGATTTGTGTGGCTAATCAATATTTAATGTTTGTGAACTACTGATGCCACACAATAGGAGCTGTTTTCTATAATTAAACATTCATTCAGCAACTTTTTGTAGCACAGCTAATCATGGTTACCACTGGGATAAAACATCATATGAGGAAACATGAATTACACTTTTTGTAGCACAGCTAATCATGACTACCACTGGAATAAAACATCAATTGGGGAAACATGAATTAAACTTTTTATAGTGCAGCTAATCATGGTTACCACTGGGATAAAACAT
>JAQQZZ010133103.1:0-15624 GCA_030265115.1 Mopalia vespertina | reverse complement strand
AAACATGAACTAAACTTTTTGTAGCACAGCTAATCATGGCTACCACTGGGATAAAACATCAATTGGGGAAACATGAACTAAACTTTTTGTAGCGCAGCTAATCATGGCTACCACTGGGATAAAACATCAATTGGGGAAACATGAACTAAACTTTTTGTAGCACAGCTAATCATGGCTACCACTGGGATAAAACATCAATTGGGGAAACATGAATTAAACTTTTTGTAGCACAGCTAATCATGGCTACCACTGGGATAAAACATCAATTGGGGAAACATGAATTAAACTCTAGCATGGACATTTTCTAAGGCGCAATGAAGATCTTAAAATTTGTTTCACTGTTGCCCTTTAGCACACAAGGGACCTTATCAATCTGAGTAAGTCCGGGTCCAATTAGCTATAGATTTATAATGCCACCACTGTTTAATAGCTTGCAATAAAATACTAGGCTCATATATATGTCTAATCAATAGTTAATGGTTGTGGACTCCAGAAGACAGTAGTTTGTGCTGAACATGCTAGCAGTAAAACCAGTCATGCCCTGCTCCCCAATGATTAATATCCCATTACAAGGACTTTGTTTACTCTAACATTCAGGAAGTAATTTATTTATTTAACTACAAAACAAGTACCACAAATGTATAAATAATTGAGATAACGCTTGTATAAAATATTTCACACAGAATAAAACTCATTTGTATTTCCTTAGTAATACTTTGCATTGGTACCCAACTTGCAAGTTACAAACCTGAAGCAAAGCACATATATATATGTAGTCGGGTCATTTTCAGAAAAATGTACAAATAACAGTAAAGACATTTTTTAGCCTCTCTAATCTTTTTTCAGTACATTTAAAATTTATTTTTGCAAAAAAAAATGGTTGATTTTTATGGTATTGTTCTTTTTAAAAACTAAAAGTGGCTATCAGCTGTCACAAAGTTTCGAAAATAAAAAAAACTCAAAGATAAAAACAATTTTGACCGTTATCAGTAAAATTGGAGCCAAAATGTAAATAATTTTAAATTCCCAAAGACTGGACATCAAATATGCTTTTAATACCTTAATAAAGTTAAATGCAATGTTTTTTTTACTTATTCTTATACATTGGTTCATTTAAAAATAGAAAAAAAAATGTTCCTTTTTGTGATTTGTCTGTATCGTTATCATTCAGTGCACTTGATTAATCAATTAAAAACAAAACATACAGAGGGCACTGCTGTCATATTTGAATGTGTCAGAATATAGGAAGCCATTATTGATTTGAGCTGGAAGCAGAGGACTCTAATACTTTTTTTAAAAGCTTTTTATTTTTTGTTTGTCTAATTGTCTTTACCATTATTTGTACATTTTTCTGAAAATGGCCCAGCCCCCCAATGAGTCTATGGAGTGTATTGTTAAATCAAAATTTGCTTACTCCTTAAGTAGCATAAAAAATATTCACAATCACAAATGGGTAGTAGGCCTAATTGAAATAAATAAAGAAGTGTAAAATTTTACATGTGACCAAAACATTTTGTTAAGCGACAAATTTTAAATTCTTAAACTCAGACAACGAAGGGCATTGAATTCATTATTATAAAACCTCAAGGATATTTAATTTATATATTTGTAAAAATATGTATTCACTTGTTTGTTAACCTTGCACTGCGAGTATCTGTTGGACAAATGATTCTTCACATCAGTTTTGTCAAGAAAATTTGTGGCTTGTTATAGTATCACTCTGACTTGATTCCCTTCCAGTAGGTGGAAATTTGTTTCCCTCGTAAGGAACAGTTTGTAAGGGTAACTTAATTGCATGCCAAACATGGATTGTTGTTTTACCATTTTGACTTGATACGATCATTTCCAATAGGGGGAAATTCTGACACCGTTTTTTCCTTAAAAAATGTGTGGTTTGTAAGGGTTGATTTGCAATTTAAAACGCTTGATGAAGTCTCTTCCCCTACTTCCAATTCAAAGAAAATAAAAATATTATCTGAGTTTTCTTGGTTTGCAGTGGAGTTTGAAGAAATATTGTTCAGGTTCTATCCAAAATTCATCAGGTCAGGGTTTTGTACCCCCTTTTTAGCTTGTTTTTGATGAGGACTATGAAAATAGTAATTTATTGACATTGATTTGGCATATAATATTTATATTATTTTTGGCGCCCATATGTTTTATGTAACCAAATTTACCCTAGAAACTCATTCCCTGGATTGGTGAAAAAATTGTTAAAAAAAAATTGTAAAGTAATTTATTCTCAGACTGGACAATCCAGATCTAAATAGTCACATCTTTCAATATAACACCAAAACATGTCTGTCATTGATAAACTATATGTATGGCTCAACCTGGGGTTATCATTTAGTTAACACTCACCTTCTTCAATAGCTTTGCCAGCTTGAATGGCTTTGTCCAACCGCCTTCGAGACATCCTATTCCAGCTTGGTTATACAGTTTAAATGACAAGCCCAGCAAGCATCCCTCAACCTGCCCAATGAAACAATATTGATTGTTTGTCAAACTGCTTAATACTGCTGTACAAATCTATTACTGTCTCACATATACACCCATTAGCGGTCATTTAAACCAGACACAATAAGGTACATAATTATTTCATTGCATAGGCCTTTGTATAAAACTGTTGTTTATAGGGGGAAAACCAAAATTTAACAAACATTTAAGTTTTAGATTGTCCAAGCTTGAGGGTCAGGCTCCATGAAACTAAAAGTCTCAACCTTTGCTGTGTATAGGCACTAGGTTCTAGGGATCAATCCATAATCTAGGGAATATACTTGTACCACTCAGGGGTCGATGGCCATACATAAATACAGAAAATCGCTAACTTCAAATCTTATCAAAAGAAAACTTCCTATCACAATGATGTACTACAGGTTAATAGCTATATATTAAATTCCAGACTATTGAGGTCAAACATTAAATAATGCAAAAATATCTTGACATGCATTTTGAAAGGCTAAAATCAGCTAAGTATATAATGCAGATATACATACACATAGACTCAACAAGATGCTTTCAAAAGGCTTCGATATTATGTTTACAACCCCACTGTATTGGTTTGTTTGAACAAACACACCTAATATTTACAAACCATAGTGTATAGTATGAGTTGTGCTGTATTGTAGTTCACCTGTTAATCCACAGACTAGGGTCTTTTTTTAAACTAGGTGCATGTGGAGACATGCATAAGTACATGTAGTTGTGACCAGGTGCACAGGAATTAACTTATTTGAAACACAATACCTTTCCTTACCATACCTATTGAATGCACCTGACAATTTAAACAATAAAAGTATAGATTTTCTTTACTTAGTACATAGCCAATGTCCATAATAATAGATTCCAGAGGACACTATTAATCAAAATCTTGAAAACATCCAGCACCTTTATCAATTACACGCTAGATTAATTTAAAATTGGGCAAATTAATACAGGTGCTCGACTGAACATACTTTGACACTGGTTCTGTGCAACAACAAATGTATGTAGTTGGAGAATTTAATTTCATGGTTTCATGAAAACAACTTCAGATTGATTTCCAGGACTTTCCCGAAATATGTTATGAAAAATTCCATGTCGTTTTGCCCCATATACCTATTATTATTTGAAAACCAAATGTCTCCCCATTGTTACATAAATACAAGCAACACAGACAATACAAATCTTGCCTAACCACTTTACTCTCCTTCACAGGGCGGCTGAGTATTTTAGTTACCACCAAATCCTTTCTGAAGGATTCACTATTGGACATTACAATAGAATATTTCCATTTAGCAAATATTTTAATTTACTGACCATTTGCCTTTTAACAGGCCTCAATTAAAAACAAATAAATAAATACAAACACACAATTGGTACATATTTGTGCATTTTCCATGATTCTCATTAAAATTCCATGGGATAACATCAGTTTCCAGAACTTCCCGTGCCTGGAAAATTGATGTTCAATTTCCAAGGCTTTCCAGGATTTTTCAACAGCACATGTAGCCTGTACAGATAGTCATCAATTGTTTTATTTAAAAAATGAAATATTTTTTTCTTTTTTAATTTTTTAAAAACTTTTTTTACTTGGAAGATGTCAGACATAACAGCCACTTTTAAAGAATTCTTACCTTGCCAATAACTTGCTTTATAAATTGTTGAGTGCAGCTATGTTATATGTTCACAGTAAGATACCTTTTCCTCTACCTGCTATTTTTATCAATAATGACAATAGGACATTAAGTTACCATTAGCTTCCAGTCAAACACATCCCTAGTCGCAAGGAAATGCAGTCAACTAAGCACTGCGACCCCAATTATATACAGAGTCTAGTGAAGAAGGAATAAACGCTTCAGTAATTTGCTCCAAATCAATAGCTCATTAAATGCCAGGACAAGTCCTTTTAAGTAATTCTCTCCAGCAGTGTATCGGTTTATGTATTGTGTAGTTATTATTGAAAGGCCTGATTAGCTTGCTAGTAGCGGTAGCCATGGATTAACCATGGATTAAGCTTTACACAGTTCCCTAGCACATGCTTGAAATTTTTACTTAACATTAAATACTTAACTACTATCTAGGTAATGGGATTATACCATTGACTTTGAAATAGTCCAGGTATTGAAATTCTCAATGGTCTGCAGGTCCCAGACCAGTGATTTTTCAGACTTTTTAATGATACAGTCACTATTATATTTAAATGCTTTGGGACAGTAAAATATTTTCCGGACAACTAACTGTCATAAACTACTGCTTTGACTGACCAGTAGAGGGTTTAGCATAAATTTTCCCCTGTAGTCTCACTAGTCTGGTTAGGAAGATTTCCATAATGTACTAAATATTGCTCTTTACTTTCTGCCTCAAAAAGGCTTTCTATATGTAACTTCAAACCAGAAAAATAAATGTAACCACAGGGCAGTAGAATGGGGCAGGCTGGGGGAGATGGGGGTGCTTCAGCCACCAACAGTAGTCTAAAATTGGGATGATATTGAGATACAATTAAGATGGAAGGAAAGAGAAGTTCAAATTCTAAAAAAACAAGACTTATTATCACTGATTGAATGACACAAATTAAGGCAAACAAGTTTGATTCCTTGTTTTTAGTCTGGGGCAGTGTCAACAAAATGCTCAAACTGGCATGGATGTTACTCACGGTCACAGCCTGCCCCAAATTGTGATATCCTGGAAGAAAATTCAAATTTAATAGTAGTTTTTACCTTCAAACTTCTACTTAGCCTACAAAGCTGGGGATGGGATTAAAGAAAAGCTTTTGATTTTGTAATTGACATAAAAGTACATTATGGCCAACTATGCCTCTTCAGGCCTGTGCTGTAATCTTTTCCAGCATAACCTTAAAATCAGTCCTCTAAAATTTTGTGAGGTAACCTAATAGTTGCATTTTCACCTGGTTTGCTGATTTTTTAAATACATAAATATGCCTTTGTGTAAAATAAAGCAAAAGTGCTTTAAAATACAATCTTCATTGATTATGGGATGACAAAATTGGTCAAAATCAACAGCAAAGAGCAAATATAGATGAAGACTACAAACAATTTGGGAAACCTATAAATCGATCCTCCTAAACTAAGTTTGCATAACCATGGGGAGACCCTGTTCTGTCCGTTCTCCCCAACAGCACACTAGGCCTGCTCTTTATTATGTGACTTTTTCATCAAATTTGGTTGCAATAAATTTCCACGACATATTAGTCTGTCAATAAATATGCCTCATTTATGCTGCTGCTGTATGACTCTGTCACAACATTTGTTTACCCTTAATACTGGCCAGGTTTAAACTATAGACATTTACACGATAGCCATGATATCATAGAGAAAAACATTGAGGACTGTGAGAAAAAGATTCTCAAATTCGACCCAGGCTGTTACAACAAGTACCACTGACTCTCATCTATCAATAAAGGTTGTTTGTTTGATTGGAGTTTAACGTCGTACTCAAGGGTACTTGACATATATGACGACGTGCTAGCCCAATGGGTGACGGAACCACCCTCGACACCACTGGCAACAACCAAAGACAAGACGGGACAAATACAGGACAATAACAGGACGCAATACAGACACCACAAACAGATCGGTTTCCTGTTCCCCTAGCTCTGAGAGCTCCAGGGCAACATGAAGCTCACTCCAACCACCCGCTATCAATAAAGAAGAAAATCACTCGCAGTACACTCAATTAATATTTGTCATAATATTTTCTAGCCTCTACAGTTTAAGTCTCGATGAATAACAACTCATTTATAATTCGTCTGTGAAATACCGATTTCACCGCCTATAAACATGATATTTCACTACCATTAAATAACATTATCATTGTTATTATATTTTGGATTGTTTCACATCAAAGACCATCATTTTCATTATGGTGTTACATACACATGGTTCCAGTATCATCTCTGAATACATCTATTGTTTTCATATGTGTTTCAAATATAAACGTCATTCTGTTTCACACCAAACATGGAATAGGGCATGGTTCTCTGAACTGGTAAGGTTTGAAATTGCTATCAAAGACTTTTAAAAAAGATTTGATACATGAATTTATCTTTGATATAAATAATAAAAAGACCACTGCACAATTAGTTCTAAATAAAGTCACCTTCCTGATTTTCATGTTGTTGTTTATATGCCAGGAATACCTGACACAAACAGCAGCAAGAAAATGAGGAAGGTGAGATGTTATTTAGAACAGTTCATTATTACTTGTATACACAGTGATTGTTTTTGTTTGATTGGAGTTTTCAAGGGTATGTCACTAACATGACGACGGATTGTCAATTTCACACTAGTGACTGTTCCTTGCTTTAATCAGTTTATCAAAATTTCACCAAAAATATCTTCTACAATGCCTACATGTATTATATAATATCTAAATAGCACTGTTACCTATCTCCACATATCAACAACGGGCTACTGGTCTCTGCACTGCCAGTGTCTTTGAGTGGCAAATTGACCACAGGGACTCGAAACAATAAATTTATACTTTACTCGACATAATACATCATGATCATTGGTTTTAAATCGTTACCACTTACACTAGCCACACAAATTTTGATTTCATTTGGAAAATTTTGTGTTAAAAAAGATTACAAATGAATAATTTTGTTGTCTAGAAATGGAACCTATATTCTAACATATCTAACTCACAAAGCAAAGGTTATTAATTCGTCAAAATAAATAGTACACGAGTTGTAGACTTCTTCTTGTGTTCTTGACAAGTCAAAGCAGACGAAATTTCCCTCCCGTGTAGTGTTTCGTTGATTGGTTGATTTACGCGCATGGCACAACTTGCCGGAAGCTTTAGTTCTTGGCTTGAGCTGGAGATAATGTCAGGGAAATATTAAATTTAGTTCTAAAGATCAACTAATTATCCAAAAATGTAACCGTTACATAGTTGAGTTCCATTTTTATTCATACCACATGTATGATCCGATTATGTTTATTACGCTTTGACGGAGAAAACCACCGAGCAAAATTCTTCGTTCATATGTCTTCGTTGAGCGGGAGCCAGTTTTCGTGACTATAAGAACTGTCAATCAGTTCTTTGTCAAAGACAAGGTGAACACCCACGGACTTCGTCAAAAAAATAGACCATGTCATCGGGAAAAGACGTACGAATTCTCGTAGTAGGAGATCGTAAGTAACTTGTGTCAGTTGCCTGTTAATATTTAACGCCAAACTTTTCATTCATGGTCCGATGGGCTCAGACGATAGTTTTGTGTGATTCTCCGTCGGGCAAAAACTAACGTCTGCGATCTGCCCAGAAGGCGTTATGTCGCCTAAAAGGCACTCACCTAAGTACTTCTACTGAAGCTTTTTTGATTAATTTCCATTCTAATCTCAGCATCATACAGCTCGCACAAATTGTTCGGCAGGAGAGTGATCACTCTCGTTCAGGAAAGCCCTGGACAATAAATACACTGTACTCGTGTAGACTAACGGCTATTGTCAGTCATAATGATTTAAGTACAAAAACTTACTCGCCAGTCTATTTGCAGCTCCTGTGCCCTCAAATCAAATACATTTCCAAAATACAACTATCACAGTAATCAATGGTGTATAAGCTTTAGTTTGCAACATCTTTTAGGGTACAGGTGAATCGAACAGAATTCTGTCAAGACATCATCTGTTTGAAGTCTTCAAGATGAATTTAGTTTTTATAAGACTAATTTGATTGATTGATTGATTGGTGTTTTACACCGTGCTTAAGGGTATTTCACTTATATGACGGCAGTGTATCCCAACAATAATTGGCACTAGCACAACCAAGATGTGAAGCGTTTCCATAATGGTGGAAAGTTAATTCTCCTCTAGTGCTAAGTAAAGACAGCATTGCTACTCTCCTAACAAACTGCCCTAAGCCAGAGGGTTCAGGACTAATTTGAATTCCTTCCATACATTGAGTTGTTTTAGACTTAAACATATCTTATGTACTCAGATTATGACTATTTTTAAACACTATATTATATATTTGTCTTTTTCTCTGATTTATCTGCAGCTGCTGTGGGCAAAACCTCTCTCATATTGTCTTTAGTGAGTGAGGAATTTCCAGAGGATGTAAGTAATAACTGGAAATTTTGTATCAGAATCATGTTCAAATAAGTCATCCAAAATTATATTTTAAGTGAATCATCAGATTGTTTCAGAATAATATAAATTGTATTTATTATAGCTATACAACTAACAACTGATAAAATGCTAAGTAATGAATGAATCTCAATTTTGGAATGTGTTGTGATTTTTAATTTTTTTAAATTGAACTGTATTTTGCTCTGTATTAATTTATTCTCAAGAATATGGTTTTTGTGTACATTTGTTTATACCCAGGTGCCTGCCAAGACAGAAGAAATCACTATACCAGCAGATGTCACCCCAGAGAAAGTCCCCACCCACATTATTGATTATTCAGGTCTGTTCTCATGACATATATGTGGCAAACAGAGGATAATGGAAGTTGGAATTTTTTTTCACAATCTGAAATGATTTAAACACTCAAAAATATTTTTGGTGATAATTTAATTATATAAAAAAAAAATCTACAATAAAATCCCCCTCCAATATTGCCACAAGATTTGTTTGTCCGGATTTGGGTCACTGACTGTTTTGAGTGTCAATAGTCAGACAATTTACCTGTGACTATAAGTGTTACAAAGTTAAAACTATATGACTGTATACATATTTTAAATGCATTATAAATACCATGAAATTCTTTATGTTTTTGCCTTGATGTCAAAGAAATTAAATTGTTCCTCCTACATTATACATGTATTGGACTTTTATATTTCAGAACGTGAGCAAAATGAGGAATTCCTTGTGGATCAGATCATGAAGGTTTGTATTAATTACAAACTAGTAATCATTAATGGTGTAATAAAAATTCAAGGCTACTGTCAGAACTGTTGTTTTATCCATGTCATAATGAAATAAAATTATGCATAATGTATGTAAACAAATCTTTAAGGGATAAACTATGGAGGTATCACAAGTTTCTATTTCATTTCAAATTAATGGATATTATGTCTTTTTATTTTTAGGCAAACCTTGTTTGTCTTGTATACTCCCTGGAAGATGAAGATTCAATTGAAAGGGTAGGTTGAGTTATACAATCAGAGTGTTAAATATAGGGATTGAAAGGTTTAATATTTTTACCCATGATAGAATCACCTCTGGAAACATAGAAACATACAACCTTATGCGGGGGACACACGGGTGATTATAATCGCGACGATTGTACCAATCGCTCAAAAAATCGCCACGTGTGTTCAGGCCAGCGACAGCGATTATGATCACTGATGCCCGTCGGCTGACCAGTTGCTCGGATCAATCATGTTCGATATTTTCAACCGATTTTTAATCGCCAGCGATTGATCGCCTGTGTGTTCATTCAAGCGACTACAGTGCCGCGAATCAATGGTGTTAAACCAATCCCCGATCAGATCGCCGTGATCGGGTTATTATAATCGCCCGTGCCCGTGTGTCCCCCCCCCATTAGATCAGATGAAATCCTGTGTCTTTGGGAGAAAATGTTAAAACAATGTATCCATCTTAAAAGACTTTTAATCATGATAATTTTGGCATAGAATTTTATGTTTGTCAGAGGATTAGCATCTTTTTCACAGGCAAATTTCTTTTTTTAAATTTTTTTATCTTGTCTAAGAAAGTTTACATTATATCTGCAGTAATATCTTTGATAACTAGGGATATTATCTAGTAACAGCTAACATTAACAAAACAGTCTATTCCATGTCCATCTTTTTGTAAAGTGTGGCTTGTTACTCTAGGAGTACATAACCATCATAACTGTAATCACAAAGTTAAACACAATCATCTAATCCTGTCCCCTTTGTGTTCATTTCTGCATAGATTACGACACATTGGCTTCCCTATCTACGGATGGCTGTACCAGAGGACCATACTCGAAAACCTGTTATTCTGGTGGGAAATAAAGCAGATTTACTGGACTTCACCTGTATGGAGGTGAGGGAATTTTCAGAGTTTGTTTGGATAGTTTCAATTTTTGGTGCTTTTTTACAGCACCATCAGGTATACATGTATGAGTGAGACGCAATCGCAGGGGTGGTTTTCACAAGGCTCCCTCTTAGTTTTCCACCGTAATTAGACAAGGAACAGTGTGTAATGGACAATCCATCGTCATATAAGAGAAATACCCTTGAATACTGCGTTAGACCTCAATCAAACAAGACAACGATCAAGTAATATAATAAATTCAAATCAAATATAATCATTATTATGTTGGTAATGAATTATCGTTATTTTTCAGACGATTTTACCAATCATGAATGACTTTGTTGAGGTAGAAACTTGTGTTGAGGTAAGAAATTACATACGGTGCATTAAAACTAATATTAATATTAAACTAGTACATGTATGTTAAACTAAGTAAAGTTCACAGCAGATAACAAATACTGCATCAATATGTCATACTAGTTAATTAAATCAACTACAAAGTTATTCCCAAACAAGAATTACAAATTAAAGCAGATTATCTTCTGAAGTATGTTGTGGATTCATAAGGTACAATGACATTGTAAATTGGGTATGTAAAATGGCATTAAGTATTATTTTCAAACAAAACACATATTAGCGTTGTAAGAAATAAATGTTTGTATATTTTTAATGCCTTTCATTATATTTTGCTTCAGTGCTCTGCTAAGACTATGAAGAATATAAGTGAGATGTTTTACTATGCACAAAAGGCTGTCTTACATCCGACAGCTCCAGTCTATGATGCTGAAGAAAAAGATGTAAGCTTATTAAAATCACCATCACTTCAAACTGATTGTATCTTGCATTTGTACACAATTTGTTAAAGATATAATTATCTGGATTGTACAATTCTGTTAAATGGAATGAAACAAATGTCTGTGCTTAACGAGGCAGAAATAAAAGCTTACCCAGAAGAAAAAAACATTTCCTTTGTTTAGTCTTCAAATTATCATAATTGTGATATAACATCCCTTTAAGACATTACAAGACTTGTTCTGTTACAATGGAGACAATGTTATCAAAGTAGTTACCTTATTTCCCATAATGTGAAAAGCATCAATGAAACGGAACATTTCCTTCTATGTGCAAGAATACACAAATATCAAGCACTTTCGAGGGTTTTTCTTAATGCATGTCTTAATATATTGTGCTATTATTTTGATAAACTAAATTACTGTATATTTTAATTATGTTGAGATAAAGAATAACACTTAACATCTGTGTTCCATCATAACATAATTACTTGGATGATATTTTTTATAGTTGACACTTCCATGCAAAGAAGCTCTACTACGAATATTTAAGGTGGGTTTGACTAATTTTGTTGTTTACAGCATATATTACAGAGAATCTTTGATTTGTGTAAACAGTTACTGATGTCTTATATTTATCATTGTGTTTTCCATCTTTACTCAAATATGTACATGTAGTTGGTTAGAGCTTCCAGCCAAGGGCTTAGACAGAGGGGTGTCCACCCATCCTTAGGACACCCTGAATTGAACAATTGCCTCATTTGGACACCCTGTTTTAAGAAACTTTAACATGCAGGAGATACTGTAATAATTGGACACCCAGTTAGTTAAAAAGTGAGGCAAAATGTCCATTTAGGACACCGTACTTTGGATTTCTGACCAAGCCCCTGATTCCAGCACTGTTAATTTGCTGACTTGTTTCTTGTAATTGCCTGTTGTCCGTAGCAATGAAGATAGTTTGATTCACTCATTGGGCTTTCACTCCTTCCTTAACAACAGGTGGGTGGAAGATTCCTGTTACCCTGGTGTTCTCGGAGCTAAGGGTCAATACAAAACTGATCTGTTTTTTAATGTCTTTGTATGACATCCTGTCATTTTCGAGAGTGGTTTCCTTCACCAATTGGGCTGTAAACTGCCTTATGAGTACAGCATAAAACCCCAATCAAACTGTCCTTCACATAACATTGAGTACAGAAGGAACTTACACTTAAAAGAGGAGAAAGGGAAACTCTGTGAGGGACAACATTAAAAAGAACACACCCTGTTGTAATTAATAACACACTTGGAATAGTATCAAAGAGTCCAGACAGATGATGTCTGATGACCTCCTTTTTTTTAATGTGTGTGAGACTTCAGAGACTTAATTGTCTCCCTTGCAAATTTTTTTAGCATGACTTAAAGCGATAGACTCACGAAGTCAAACGACAATTGGATAAGGAAATACATAACATTTGCTTTCTAACCAACTGAACAGATATTTTCTACGATTTATTTTCATCTTTAAATAATTCATCAAAGTTGAAGATAAATACCTCACCCCAAGATTTCTCAGGGCGCAGACATCTTGTCGCTTTCCCTTTGAAGAAACTGCCCGATCTTCTCCAATATATGTTTGTAGGTTTCTGTGATGACGTGAGTTGGGCTGTTAATTTGTCAATTGCACCATTCAGACTTTTCAACAGCTCCTAACTCAGCGTGAAAAAATCTAAAAAAAATTTACCGAACAGAATCTGAAAGCTGATATGATATTCTTTGTATTGAGAAACCGTGTTAACTTCAAGAGCCTATCGCTTTAATGCTCTCCAAATAAACTTGAGGTTAAATTAATCAGCTTTGGAGAATTTTGACAACATATATTTGAAAGAAAGCATGATCTGTTTTGGTATTTCTAGCTTTACTTTTAGTGTGTTACCTAATGGCATATATAGAAGCCGCTGCAAAAGGTGTATAGTTTTGGTTAATCTTGGCCGCGCACATAGATCTGATGAAACAAATAGTAAAACAGCTTTACTGTGATCCGTCTACATAAGATATTCAACCTAAATATTTCTTGAAAATTAGTTGACCGATTGGCTGCAAAGTAAACATAACTTCATAATACTCATACTGCATCCAGGATTGTTTTCCACCAAATTGCCCAAACCTATATGGTGAAAAGCACCATTACTTTTACTTTTTGAAAGAAAATTTGTTCTTAAACTAAAGTAGGAAAAGAATTATGAGCATATTCATTTAGAAAAAAGCCTTAAGCAGGAGACCTGCTAGCTACTCAGCTTGTTTTATCAATATTCTATCTGTGTGGTTTTGATTCATTTGCTTGTCTTGTATTCCACATGTATTGTACATTTTCTTTTAGATCTGTGACCTTGACAATGATGGAATACTAAATGATGATGAAGTTAATTTATTTCAAGTAAGTTGTTTCCTATTACACATGACTTGCCTTTTGAGTTACCCTGGTGAACTTATTACAGTCGGGCAACATAAAGTAATTCTTTTTTGGCCTATGTGTTTTGGGTCTTGCAAGTTTCTTGTTTTGTTTTGTTGCCAGTGATGTCTAAGATAATTTCTGTCACCCATTGAGTTGATATTCTGCCATATGAGTAAAGTAAACTTACCCCAAACAAACAGGTACTTTGATTAATGAACCATGTATTTAGGATTTCATGTTCATTGGGGAAAAAAAAGATCAATTCATCAGATAAAAAATTGATTAATTTGTTTTTATGCTTTTTGTCAATATAATGCTTCAAATCTGTTAAACATAAGGCTGCCACAGCATCATAGAAGTGAATTAACTTTAAGTACATTCTAAAACACCCAACTTCCATATAATCTCAGATCAATTAAGTTGTGTACTGATATAAGATTTACTTACCTTTTCTTATCGTGTTTGTATCCTCTGTCTATTGATTACAGCAAAAATGTTTCAATATGCCCTTACAAAGTCAGGCTTTAGAGGATGTTAAAATGGTGGTGAGAAGGCATGTTCCTGATGGTGTTATCAACGATGGCTTATCATTAAAAGGTCTGTGTTCTGTAGTAGGGACATTGTGTAAATGGACTGTATTTTTATCCTAATCCTGTATTGTAAGCGACATTGTGTAAAATATCGACTCTGAAAAGGGGTATTACATCACAATCATCTTGTCTTTACTAAGAACTGGAGGAACTTTTTGATTTCAAAAGAATGAATCACTTCATGTCAAGTCTAACCACCCGTGGAGGCAGTGTGAACATTTGATCCATGTGATATATTAAAGTCAAACTCAAAATTAACAATGATTGTGGAACTTGTTTGATCATGCATCATGTATCATTGCATCATCTTGAATAAGTAATATATAGCTACAGATAGATATCAATTCTGGTAAATAATTGTGTATGTAACTGATTCACATCCAATTCTCTTCTTTCCTTTTTTCTGACAGGGTTTCTATTTCTTCATACTCAGTTTATACAGCGAGGTAGACACGAGACTACATGGACGGTTTTAAGAAAGTTTGGTTATGATGATGGGGTCAAGTTAACGAAAGAATTTCTGTCTCCAAGGTAACATACTCATCGACCACTAAACAATCTTTTCTTCAAACACTGCAAACATGTACTATAGACTTTGTAGTTGTCTACTTAAACACAATTCTGTATGTGGTCTGCTCATAAGGACCAATGTCTCTGTTAACACAATTCTGTGTGTGGTCTGCTCATAAGGATCAATGTCTCTGTTAACACAATTCTGTGTGTGGTCTGCTCATAAGGATCAATGTCTCCTTTAACACAATTCTGTATGTGGTCTGCTCATAAGGATCAATGCCTCCTTTAACACAATTCTGTGTGTGGTCTGCTCATAAGGATCAATGTCTCCTTTAACACAATTCTGTGTGTGGTTTGCTCATAAGGATCAATGTCTCCTTTAACACAATTCTGTATGTGGTCTGCTCATAAGGATCAAATTAATTCATTGCTGCAAAATAAAGTTCTTCCTTTTTGTAGAATTTGAACTTACATTGAAAATGCTGATGGTGTACAGGGATTAATCCATATATACTGACAATGTTAGAGTTGACAATGGTGTGTAAAACTGAACACCTCTTATATTGGCTGGTACCAACAAATTAATGTAATACGTTGAAGAGTATTTTCAGAAGAAGTTTTACAGTTATTGTTTAAT
The DNA here is from genome assembly GCA_030265115.1 of Mopalia vespertina. NCBI lineage: Eukaryota > Metazoa > Mollusca > Polyplacophora > Chitonida > Mopaliidae > Mopalia > Mopalia vespertina. The sequence goes on along the minus strand of JAQQZZ010133103.1, from coordinate 199 downwards.
GTGTAGGTTATGTTTATTGGTAGTTTTTTTATTTTGTTCAATATCTTCATATATTTTCTGTACGACGTTAAACACCAATCAAACAAACAAATCATATATTTTCTAAATCAGAATATATGTACCAGTTGTTATATACACATCATTTTTAAGTCTGACCTTGATTGGTTTTCAGGATACCTGGGCCCTCTCCCTGCACTAC
>JAQQZZ010133092.1:0-12500 GCA_030265115.1 Mopalia vespertina | reverse complement strand
ACTTTATAAACGAGTTAAATTGTTTACCTTAACTATTTATATTCCTAAAAATATCATCACACCGGGTTGTCAATACATTCAAACTGAATCATACTAATTTCAACACGTTCTAACATATTGGCTAGAAAAATCATTCCGGTTTAACTTGATATTTTGTTTTCACGGTAATGAGAAAAAGATACCTGCATTCAAATATTTCTACAATAATATACAATCCCAGTGAAGTCGAGAATTTTGAATTTTTGTCTACAGTAAAAATGCAGATTAACCACCGCAACATATATACTTTATTAACAAGTTAAATGGTTAACCTTAACTATTTATAAACATCATCACACTGGGCTGTCGATTAATTAAAACCGAATCATACTAATGTTTACAGTTCTTACATATTGGTTAGAAAAATCGGGTTTAACTTGATATTTTGTTTTCACGGTATAGAAAAAAACGATACATGCATCCAAATATTTCTATAATATATATAGAATCCCAGTGAAGTCAAGCGGTTTGTCTTTTTCTACAATAAAAAAAAAGGAAAAGGCAAACGTATTTTCTCTAACAGAGTTGAATTTTGCAATATTTGAGTCATATGGGCAATTAATGTTTATACAAGCTCAAGAAACTTGAACATAAACTATATATATCCCGGTGGAGGCAAGCAAATTTTTCTCTCTTCATTTATTCAAAAGATATATATACAGTAAACATATCATACTAAGTAAAAATAGCGGAACCGGCGCTACGTGACTATACATTGTTTAAATCGAGTAAAACCTATATCTATACCGAGGTAGAACTTTAAGAAAGGCACATCACAGACAAAAAAAAAAATGCTGCCAATGAAGTACTTAATCAAGGCTCAAGAAATAGTTCGTGTATATAATTTATGTGATTGGTCAAATATGTTGGTGTTTATAATTTTAAACAAGTGCCACCACTAATTTTATGACTATCAACAGTTGGTAAGAAAGATAATTTAATTTCTATAGAGGAAACCTGCAGGTAAATCAAATGTTATTACTTTCAGGGTGTTAATAACTAGATAATGGTCTCCGCTGACATGCTTAAGAGTAATGTTACTGATTTGTTGAATTAAAGGTGTCATTATAAGTCTTCACGGACCTTAGCTCAAGTTTAATCTCTACTTTACCGTGAAGTTAACAACCTAAATTGACTTGTTTTGATATTCAATAGATTTGTATCGAGCCTATTTCCTGGTTGTTGTATGGCTTTAGAAGCCCGCTGTGCAAAGGCCAATAAAAGCTAGGGTATTACGTCATTAGTCCTATCATTAACCTTTGGCCTCGGTGCAAGTCCCGAGCGATGTTTACACGAAGAATTAGCGGCCGATCACTCTAGACAGTGCCTCTGTGTCAAACCATCTGGGTGGGATAATATCTGACATAACCGTCTCCGAACAGTCCCGCAGTGGGCGTGGCTCCTCTTAATAGGTATTCAGTCGACCATTGTCGGTAAGGTGGTAAGTAAGATATACAAGGTCTATGTTAAGAGACCACCTGTGGAGATGACTCGAATCAAAGGTAATCTGTTCTCATGGCTCCGATAAACTATTATAAACTCCAGCGTTCACCTGATGTTATTCAGTGCATGATCCAAATCATGCGTAATTACCTCAAGTCAATGCCACCAAAGACAACAATAAAACGATAAGAATTAAATCGTCACTACTTTTAACAATATTATTTCACGCAGGTTGTTCAGCAAGTGCCAACTTAAGGAACACTCTAAACGGAGATGAACTAACTGTAAGATAACAATTGAAATGCTCATATCATCATGTTTCTAGGATACAAGTGTGATTCTCCACTTCAAAAGACGACATAAACGAATTAAGGAAGGACAACAGTACTATTCAATTTATAATACACAATAGAAAACGACGCTTTTGAAATCGATAAAAAAGGCATCGCACGGTCGCCTGGCTTGTAAATGTCTGATATAGTAATTAGTAAATAAAATAATTAAACATGCAGTATTGTGTGTGGCACATATTCATTCATGAAAAATATTTAAAAAAATAAGTGAAGGAATCAAAACTTTATTTTAAAAACAATGGATTTTCCCCAATGTAACCAACTTACGAGAACAGTCTATAGGGACAAATCCATTTTTAGTTAAATTTGTATTTCTTTACTTACTTCGCCTCGAACGAGTATATTTGTATATGTGTTTTGTTAATTCACCAGAAACCGAATTTAAATCAGTACAAATGGTAGTTTTATAAAACAATAATTGTACAAAGGGCAGAAATTATCTATAAAACGTAAGTTCTGGAAGGAACACTCTAAAACATGATAGTTATTGGACTCTTGTAAAAGTAATTATGTATATACTTATAGTTTTCGTCATGATTAGAGGTAAGTATATGTAAAGGTTTCACCGAAATTCTAGCACCCTTACTACCTTCAACCAGGCATGTTCTGTTGCCTTTAAGGCCCTTATCCCAAGAGGATATACTAGGCGACTTCTTCGCCAAATCAAATCCCAAACCCTCAGACAACTGAACAGTTATAAATAAATATATATATACCGATAAATACATTTTTTTTTTTCAAAAAACAATTTGTGCCATGCTACACACAATGAGCCGAGTCAGTACATGAGATGTGTTTTCAGCCGCGATTTGAATGAACACATATATGGGATTTATTTAAATGATCGAGTCAATTTATTCCACTCACAAGGCCCTTGGCTTTTAATAGAAAGTAAGGAAAGATTGGACAGAAACATACGTGTGTATAAATCAAGTTCAGCACTTCTGGTACTGTAATGGTGGGTTGATGATTGCATGCGAAGGAAACTTTGAGTGATTTGGGGGAGAAAACGTAGGGCATGAACAAATTTATGGACTAGTAGCAATCCAGTATAAATATAAAGCTGAGGTAAACTGAGTATCCGAAGCTTATGGAACAGGGGAGCTGTATGCTCATATTTAGGAGAGCAAGTAATTGTGTGATTGCTCTTTTCTAAATGACTAACAAGGGGTTAAGGTGGGTTATGAACGTGTTACCCCACAGTAAATTACAAAATGAAAGGTAGGGATGAATGAGGGCAAAGTATAAAAGATAAAGGGACTTTCTGTTCACCTGCCCCTTGATGTGGTGTATAACACCTTTATTTCGTTATAATTTTTTTCCAATGTAGTGAATATGTGTCGTCCACTTTAGCTTTTCGTTTAGGAAAATACCGAGAAACTTATAGTTAGGAACGCTATCAATTTATGTGCCGCAAATATATAGTTTTGTGCCGTTTCCAAGTTTTCTGTGTGCGGTGGGTCCTATGACCCTATTTAGTAGTTTTTTTTTACATTAACAGATAGTTTATTACACCAGAACCATGATAAAAAAATTATATAGTTCAACTGCTTCATCAAGGCTTTTTGAAGATACAACAGTACTCGTATAGTCTGCAAAGAAAATAGTGTAGAGGAGGCTGGATACATTGCTAAGGTCATTTATATATATTAGAAACAGAAGAGGACCAAGAATTGACCCCTGTGGTACTCCACATCACGTCACGCGTGCAGGCAATGAATCAACATGATTGTATGCAACTGTTTGCATTCAATTAGATAAGTAGCTAATAAACCAGTCATTTGCTTGCCCCTAAAACCATAGTGGTCTAGTTTAGAACACAGGATGGAATGGTTTACGGTGTCATACGCCTTGGACAGGTTTAGGAAGGTAACAATACTAGCTAATTTTTATTCTTTTGCCTGTATGAGTTTATCGTACAGCGACGCTGCTGCTAGAGACGTGTTATGATGTTTTCTGAAGCCAAATTGATTTTCAGATAATATTTTATGATGATCGAGGTAGTCAGTCATCATATCTGTTGCAACTTTGTCAAGAATTTTACTAAAGCAGAGAAGAACTGAAATGGGGTGGTAATTAGATATAATGTTTTTGTCGTCAGATTTGAATACCGGAGTGACTTGAGCAGATTTAATTTTGGTAGGGACAATTCCGTCCTTGAAGGAGGAGTTTATAATGTAGGCCAATGGAGAGCAGATCTCACGAGCAACGAGCTTGACGAGAGATATCTGGAGACCGTCAAATCCAGGGGCCTTGGATTCCATGTAACTGATGATATTCAGGACAATTTCTGTGGTTACTTGTGAAAAGCAAAAATTGTCGATATTTGGGTGTGAGAGGTAGTCTGAGAAAAGGGCAGCAGTATCTGGGATTTGATTTTCTAGTTTTTGTGCTATTGTAGTAAAGTATGAGTTAAATTCGTTCGGTATTGTCTGAGTCTCGTTAAAAGCTAGATCAGGGATATTCAATGTTGTCGGTAGTTTTGCCTTACCTGTTCTGCTAGTGAGTTGGTTTATTACTTTCAATGTTGTTTTAATATCGTTATTACTTTGATTGAATTGGTAATTAAAATATCGTTTCCTTGAAAGGCTTAGAATATGATTTAACTTGTTTCGGAAAAGACGATACTGTTTGTGTAATAGCTCGGAATTTTTTTATTTGAGTTGAAGTCTATATAGACGGATTCTTTCATAAATGCATTTAATAATTGCGAATGTTTTCCATGGTTTATGTGTGTTTTTCCGTTTAGCTCGTACGGTAATTAGTGGAAAATTGTCATTGTATATTTCTTGAAATTTAGTAAAAAAATTAACATATGCTTCATCAGTACTGTCGGGTTAATAACATCATTCCAATTAATATCTCTTATTTTTTGTGTGAATAGTACTTTCTGTTTATTTCTGTTGTGTTAGAATATGATTTGATATGTCTTTGGCTAGTTTTGTTGTACGGATACGGAATATAGGGAAATGATCTGTAATGTCAGTGAGAAGAATGCCAGAGACGTACATGTAGCTTGAATCATAAAAATAAGTAAATATATTGTCAATCAGTGTTGAAGATCTAGCTTGAACTCTAGTAGGTTTTGTTATTTGGGGAAAGAAATAGTTGGATTTCAAAATATCTAGGAAATCATTTGTGGGCCCGTGAACATCAGTTTTAAATAGGTCAATGTTGAAATCTCCCATGATAATAGAATTGCTGTTTCGGAAAACTTCATTACTGGATATAGAAGAGATATGCGTATTTAAGATGGACATATCCTTTCCAGGTGGGCGATAAATCACTCCTACAGAGTAATGTAAATGTAAAGTAACTCCCCGAGATAAGGTAATGGACATGTACATGATATAGTACATATGTGATAATTATATAACCAACAAGATATCCGGCATGGATTTATGCAAATTGGTATTTCAAAGAAATATAAATTTACTAATGTGTCAGCTAAGGATAATGAGAGTTAAAAGTTGTCTGACACAGAGCGGAGTTTCACCTGACCAGAAGGTCAACCAACAAGATTGGTTGACAAGATATCCGGCATGGATTAATGCAAACTCGTATTTCAAAGATATATAAATTTACTAATGTGTCAGCTAAGGATAATGAGAGTTAAAAGTTGCCTGACACAGAGCGAAGTTTCACCTTGACCAGAAGGTCTTTTATATTTTTGTTAATCCTGTAAGCTATAATCGGTCTTTGTGAGAGAGGAATAGACGCAATATTGTGATATCAGAATATTCCTCTATAATGAATCTAGAATCCCTGGTCACATTGAAATATAAAAGGAATTATGTCTTTCTAAAACTTTTTACCTGGCTCCCAACTGTAACCCTATATGGATACAACGATTGAACAGTTTTAATGTTAGCTCATGTTTAAAAACGGCTCTGTTTAAGTCCCGATGTGTGCTAAGTTTCAAATCCACAAATCTGATATAATAGGTTTATCTCGGGGCGTAGAATGTTGAGGCCATTACTCCGGTCGGTTTGTGAAATTAAGGGTGAATGAAGAAAAGCACATTTGTGGAGTGCCGATCCGCGAGTAGTTAATGTAAGGAATGTTTGGTCATCTAAAGACATAATTACGGTATTTCGTTAAAAAACATGCGGTTTTCCGGCCAAATAAGGTTATGTTGCTTTTTATAATTGTTATGATTTCTCAGCTAACGTTGTGTTCCATTTATGTAATTTTCGGGTATCAATCACGTATCCATGGCAATATTTTTTTGTTTTCAAATGAATGAAGGAGCATTCTGTGGCGTTTGAAGTAATATTCCATTATTATATGTAGTGCTTTGATGGTACAGAGGACTGTTTCATATCATTTAGCGGGATGGTTCTACTCTAGGCCTACTATTGAAATATGAGTGGAAGAAACTCCACCTACTCATCTGTTGAGCTAAGATCCGAGAGATCAGCTAACGTATAGGCGCCTATAAAATTATTGATAGGTTTTCGTTTCAGTAGTTAGATTGATTCATAATTTTAACGAGTTATATGGCTACTGAATGACCTCAAAATAAGAAACAAAGTTTGATGATTGATATTCTAGTTCAATTCAACAGTTGATTAGCCCAATCTATTTGTACGAAACTTGCTCGAAAGTGCGCAGCTCCGTTTCTTAGACATAACCGATAAGCTATAATCTGAGATTGTCTAGTGACATGCTTCTAATTTGCAAGACACACAAACAAGCGAACCAACAGCATTTTCCAAATTACCCAAATATAACAACTACAACATGGCTCAAAAGTTATAGTACAAACTGAACTGGTACTGCTACTTCACAAGTCGGCAGCGATGATGAACAAGAATTAAAATATAGTCATAAAACGAGACGATAGGCAAACAGTAGTGTATGTACATTAAACATATGTAGTTATTGTGCGGCAGATTTCACTGTGTGCCTCCCAAAAGTCGGTTTCAACATGGTTTGAAAGGTAAGCTATGGAATTGAAAACAAAATCATGCCTAATGTATAGCACGCCAAAGCAGCAACAATTCAAGATTTATAAATTTAACTCCAAAATGTGTTCACACTAACAATAAACTAACTATAGTTTGTGTTAGAACTGACAATAAAACAATACATATTTTAAAATATTGTACAAGATTAACAATCTAATTAAAATCAGACCTCAAAACGCTCCTCGTGTTTTGTTTGTCACTATATTGAGATCTAACGCAATCAAAACTTCGGTTTGTCGGCGGAAATCTTCGGCTTTTACAAACCAGAATTGAGAAGCAGCTCTGTGATTGGTCAATTTAAGAAAACAATCGACATTGTAGGTGGGGTGACATACAAAACACAGGGAGCGTTTTTTGAGATCTGATTTTAATAGATTAATTTGCAACCACATATACAATCGTCCAAATAAATCCATCCCAAAATATGTATTTGGTCCCATAATTATTTTCCCCACAATGCAATTTTGAGTTCTAAATTGCAAACTCGTTCACAAAGAAATACAAAGATATATATCTTTTGAATTAATGAAGAGAGAAAAATTTGCTTGCCTCCACCGGGATAAATATAAATAAATTTGTAAAATGCCTTTTAAACGGCAGCATTTTAGATGATATTACAACTGTTAATGAAAAATGCAAATCTGTAGAGCACAAATTCTGAATTTGCATTTGTGTCGTACTTAAGGTTATTTCACTCACATGACGGCATGTCAGCCCAATGGGTGAAGAAAACCCCCATCTAAGCCACTGGCAACAAACAAAGACAAGACTGGAGAAATACAGGATAATCACTGAACGCATTGCAAAGACACTACAAACAGATCGGTTTCCTGTCCCATGGCTAGATTAACCATAGAGCGAAATAAGCACGTGTTTAAGGAATCTCTGAGACAAGGAGGCACCACAAACAAACAAAAATAAACATTATTTTCTATTTTACTGTAAGTTTTGTTTCATTTTGAAAAATAAACGATTATTTTGTGGTTTATTATAGTTTATATTTTGAATTACATATACATTGCGGAACAAAAATATTTTAGGGTTTAGGGCTTATATGGGTGTTAATCCGGCCCTGTCTGTTCCTCTTTAGGTCGAGAGCACTAGGGCAACATGAAGCTCCCTTCAACCACCCGCTTAAGGTCCAGGCTTTTCTCGAAAGCATCCTGCGTGACTTGTTCCAGCGCATTCCCATGGGGTCAGAGTTGAACACCTTTGTTCAGTCTACATGGTTATATGGGAGAACTGTGTTGTGGTTTGCAGCTAAAAGCTATACACATTTAAAACCGTACATAAACAAAATAAGCTGGCCATCTGTTATGAAAACACGATGTAAACAACGCATATTTGTCGATCTGCAACGCGGGCATGTGTATAGAGGAGGCCCCTTTTCTAGATCTTTTAATTTAAGATAAAGTCGTTTACTAGTCGTCAACAATCCATTTTTAAACATCACAATTATTTCACAAAAATATATTTTCGCAAAGACATCATTTTTATATAATATTATCATCATTATTTCAAAAGAGAGTTTATAATGAGAAAGGATATGTGTTCCAGCATATATTTAAAGTGTTAACAGATACTTTATAGTTATTCACTTTTAACAAGGTGATTACGCTGTGTATTTTGTAACCATCAAGTACCATCTAGCTTTTTAACGCACATTGGGAACTTTGGGATAAACCCGCACCATTGCTGTCTTACCAGGAAGTGACGAAGGGACTACTTTTACAACCAGCCACTAGGTGCATAAAAATTTGAAAATGTGCTATGTAGGTCAACATAAAATTTAACAATTTTTTCAATTTAAACATGATCAAACTTGTTAGTATCTTTAGAATTTGTTTGTTTGTTTGATTTGGGTGACTGGTATCTTTAAAAATGGTATTGGATTGATGTACAGCTGAATGACATCAAATCATAGTCCCGGTGTATTTACACAGCTGTAATTTGTCTTGCTACGACCGCACAATTTACGCCTTTTAGCGGATATCTCTACATGTTGACATTCAAAATGGTACTAGGTTTATGACCAAGCTTGCTGTTATTAAGGCATGGAGGTTAGCCCGCTTCCGGTTTTAATCAAATGTACGCTGTGGTGAAAAATATTTTAAAATAATAATCCGAGCTTAATATTTTTAGTTTGGGTCAATATCACCAACAAAGTCAGCTTGAAAAGAGTTAATAACTCTTTTATTATATAAGAAAAATTAAGAAAAACATTCTGAGCTAATTTTAGAAACTGAAATATACACTGGATTTTTCCGCAGAAATCGGATGAATAAAACTCGTCAACTGAATATTGACTCGTTCTGTATTAAGTGTATTCAATATGCTGTCATACTTACTGACCACGTGATCATGAATGTTGCAACCAGAGGTGGTTTGTTTATAGCTTATTTAATCCTTGTTTGACTCAGTCTATATCAAGTTATCAAATATATATGTTATAATAAAATTTTGTCAGATTGATCGTTTGCTAAATCTTGCTTTATTCGTTCATTTTACGGAAGATTTAACGACTGTTTGACAACCTTTGGCAATCTCAATGGCTATGCTTTACCCTTAAAACGTTTTAAATATACTCATAGTTTTGATATTTCATTTATTTAATCGGAATTACCCATCATGTGTAATACAAGCCATGTTTATCATTTGGACCACAGGTGTCATAAAAGTAGTGAAGATCTCTGGTCAAACTTTATCTTGTTAAAATTTTGGTGTCGAAATTGTTTTTTTGTACTAAAATCGCCAAAACATTTGAATTACAATACAGCCATGTATCACCAAATAAAAGTCGTTTTATTCAATTTAGCTTCAGTTAAACTACTCCATACAAGTGTATAGGCATATAACTAAAAAAAACTACCACTCATAAAGCATCTAATTGTGGGATCTTGATGCCCGTCCCTCAATCATGACTGACTCAATGTTGGGGCCAACCGGACTTGACGCCCGCCCTTCATTCATGACTGACTTTATGTTGTGGTCACCCTGACTTGGCGCCCGTTTCTCATTCAAGATTGGTTTAATGCTGGGGTCACCCTGACTTGACGCCCATCCCTCATTCAGGATTGATTTAATGCTGGGGCCAACCTGATTTGACGCCCGTCCCTCATTCATGACTGACTTAATGTTGGTCCCAGCCTGTCTTGACGCCCGTCCTCATTCATGATTGACATAACATTGGGGTCATCCGGACTTGACGTCTGTCCCTCTTCCATGACTGACTTAATGTTGGGGCAACCCTGGCTTGACGTCCGTCCATCATTCATGACTGACTTAATGTTGGGGCCATCCTGAATTGACGCCCGTACCTCATTCATGACTGACTTAATGTTGGGGCCATCCTGACTTGACGCCCGTACCTCATTCATGAGTGACCTAATAATGTTGGGCTCACCCTGACTTGACGCCCGTCCCCTATTCATTACTGACTTAATGTTGGGGCCAGCCTGACTTGACGCCCGTCCTCATTCATGATTGACATAACATTGGGGTCATCCTGACTTGACGTTTGTCCCTCTTTCATGACTGACTTAATGTTGTTGTCACCCTGACTTGGCGCCCGTTCCTCATTCAAGATTGGCTTAATGCTGGGGTCACCCTGACTTGACGCCCATGCCTCATTCAGGATTGATTTAATGCTGGGGCCAACCTGATTTGACGCCCGTCCCTCATTCAGGACTGACTTAATGTTGGTGCCAGCCTGACTTGACGCCCGTCCTCATTTGGGGTCATCCTGACCTGACGCCTGTCCCTCATTCATGACTGATTTAATGTTGGGGCCAACCTGACTTGACGCCCGTCCCTCATGCATGACTGACTTAATCTTGGAGCCAACCTGACTTGACGCCCGTCCCTCATTCAAGATTGACCTAATGTTGGGGCAAACCTGACTTGACGCCCGTACCTCATTCATGACTGACTTAATGTTGGAGCCAACCTGACTTGATGCCCGACCTTCATTCATGACTGACTTAATGTTGGGGCCAACCTGACTTGACGCCCGTCCCTCATTCATGACTGACTTAATGTTGGGGTAAACCTGACTTGACGCCTGTCCCTCATTCATGAATGATTTAATGTTGGGGCCAACCTGACTTGACCCCCATCCCTCATTTATGACTGACTTAATGTTGGTGCCAACCTGACTTGACGCCCGTCCCTCATTCAGGATTGACTTAATGTTGGAGCCAACCTGACTTGACGCCCGTCCCTCATTTATGACTGACTTAATGTTGGGGTCAACCTGACTTGACGCCCGTCCTCATTCATGATTGACTTAACGTTGGGGTCGTCCTGACTTTACGTCTGTCCCTCATTCAGGATTGACTTAATGTTGGGGTCAACCTGACTTGACGCTTGTCCCTCATTCATGACTGATTAAATGTTGGGGCCACCATAACTTGACACCCGTCCCTCATTCAGGATTAACTCAACGTTGGGGTCATCCTGACTTGACGTCCGTCCGTCATTCAGGATTGACGTAATGCTGGAACCACCCTGATTTGATACTCGCCCCTCATTCATGGTGGACTTATTCTTGGGACTACCTGACTTGACGCTTGTCCCTCATTCAGGATTGACTTAATGTTGGAACCACCCCGAATTGATGCTCGTCCTTCATTCATGATTGACTTTATGTTGGAATCACGCTTATTTGATGCTTGTCCCTCATTCATGATTGACTTAATGCTGGGACCACCCTGAATTGATGATCGTCCCTAATTCATAATTGACTCAATGCTGAAACCACCCTGATTTGATACTCGCTCCTCATTCATGAGGGAGTTGTTGTTGGGACCACCCTGACTTGATGCTCGTCCCTCATTCATGAGTTGACAATGTTGTTTCTAAGACATGACATGGTAATTTTGCCGCTCCGACATGATAAAGGCGTCGGCTAAGGCTTGACAGTTGGGTCGTTCCGACATAGACACAGGACTGCTCTGACTTGGCGGTTGGGCCAATCCGACTTGATAGTTCTACTTGAGGTCGTTCCAACCTATTCTAGTGTGTCTGACAAGTGACAGTGGGTTCATGACCTAGCGCTCCTCTATAAGGTAATACATTTGCCTAATCAACGTAACGATTAGAAAAAGACCTATAAACATTTCGTCTGACAACCTGTTCAACTGGCTATGATACAGAATAAACCATCTGTTATCTCTGGCAGACAGACAGACAGATAAAAAGGTTATCTATGTAAATGTATTACGACAAAGTAAACGTCTTAAATGTACAATGTATAATGCCATGGCATCTTCTTTAGGGTGTAAGATCAGACTTGTGTCAGTCAAAAGTCTCCGTTCACAAACTTGTGCTATATAAGAAAAGAAAATGACCATAAATCCTGAACCTATATAAGTATTGAAGAGTCAACTAAAACACGATCTGCAAGTTCCTATAATTACCGGTATTTATACCAGCGCTTGTCCTTGATGTGGAATGAAGGGAAATGGCCGGTATTTATACCAGCGCTTGTTCTTGATGTGAAATGAAGGGAAATGGCCGGTATTTACACAAGAGCTTGGTCTTGATGTGGAATGAAATGAAGGGAAATGGTCGGTATTTACACAAGAGCTTGTTCTTGATGTGGAATGAAGGGAAATGGTCGGTATTTACACAAGAGCTTGGTCTTGATGTGGAATGAAATGAAGGGAAATGGTCGGTATTTACACAAGAGCTTGTT
>JAQQZZ010133081.1:0-13659 GCA_030265115.1 Mopalia vespertina | reverse complement strand
GTTATTATCCTGTAGACATGCTGAAGCTATGAGCATCGCGATACTGTTTTCCAGTTAGGTAACATTGTCAACGCTGTCGTACTGTCAAATGAAACTGTGTTCATGTACATGCATATGGTGATTGATTGATTGGTATTTAACGCTGTGCGAAAAGGTATTTAATAACGTCGGAGTGAACAGCAACACAACCATAATGTGAAGTGTTTTGTATAAATTCGCTGATGAGAAATTGCTGTTCCTTCAATAAGCTGTCATTATCCGAAGGCGGGCTGCTCTAAGTTCTATTAAATCCGCTGTCAGATGACGTCACACCACAGCGAAGATCTATCTCTTATCCTATATCTGCGATTTAATCTGGTGTTAGCGACTAATAGCCTTTCGAGCAACTGGCCCGGTGGTATACAGGAAGGAATCGACTTGCCAATCAAATAGTAAAGGATTCTAAGCAAATAGGTATTACATGTCTTTGTTCTCATGTCTTCATTTTTCTTCTTCAGAAAAGGCCTCCTTGTCTATATCGTATAATGGAACCATTCATATAGATTCACGGTTGAATTTAACAGTATTAGAAGGGGGTAATGTGACCGTGGTTTGCAGCTGGAGGTCGGGGCTGCCGCACGCCACGCCTTGGTGGGACACAACACGCCTCAAATCTACATATACCATCACAGTGTCCCCAGACAGAAATAATTCAACGCTTGTGTTAACTGAAGTTCACCCTGACGATATAGGACTTGTTCAGTGTGTAGCAGATAACGAGGCTGGGCCGTCCGCCATCTCCTTCACCTTGCTGGTCCATTGTACGTAGCCTAATTCAATAACCTCAAATGACTCATTTTAAAGACTCTTATCCCTATGGAAGAGTACCCCAGTTAACAAAAATATGTCACTATTTCAATTTAATTTAATATGGCTCTGTAAACAAAATATTGATCTAAAGAATTCGCATTTTTTTAAATATCCACGGTAATGTATAAAAAAGTTACACGCACTCTCCAACATTAAATAGTTCGATTGGTTCAAGTTTTTATTTTTTTTAATAATTTATATCCCGCAGCTAAACCGAAGATCTTGTCGTTCGAGTATAAGAAAGCCTTATACCAAACCATACAGTATGAAATACAAGGCCATCCACAACCCACGCTCAGGTGGTTCAAAGGTGATTTGGAACTACAACCAAGCGGAAAGCCCCAGTTAAACAACACAACACGTAGCATAAACGTCACTTTTGACATGCCAGGTGGTTGTTCTAACATATACAGCACCAGAAAGTTAGGTTATATTGATGGTCATTTGGAACTGAAAAGTAGTTCAGTTCAAGCTGATGGCTGGTACCGAATGGAAGCCACCAACTTGTACGGAAACGTCAGCCGAAAAGAAAGAATTTCCTTCTACAAAAAAGGTCAGTGTCGCTAGATCATAACAATGCTGTAGTTGATACGCAGGAATTCTCTGTGTGTGTTTTCTTTTGTCACAAAGTGATTAACTGTTGTAAATTCACCGTTTTTGTGTAATTTAAAAACTTACTTAATAAGCACTTTTGCATATCTTCATGTACCATTATATTATTTATTAGACAATGTCACCTATATGACATTTGAGTTAACTGGAATAAAATAGCGTTATGATGACTGTATACTTGCCGGTAGGTCCTCCCAACCCTAATGTCAGTCGACCATTCGCTGGAGGACAGAAACTTGGTGGAACAGTAAACAAAACACAATCCAAGCCCCCACCACAGGAAGACTATAGCGAAACGGATGATGTGGTTTCTACAGACCAAAATAACAACAACCTGGTAAGGAAAAAAAATATAATAAAACAATTCACGGGTCTACATGTCTTAAGTTTATAAACGTAAAGGGTTTCTGAACAGTTTGATTTAATTGAAGAATTTGCTGGTTTACGTATTCTTATCGTGATAATCTGCTAAAGTTTGACATTTCGATTGGAGTATTGGCAATGCCTGAATCATTTACAAAGACGACATGTTGGCCCAATGTAGATTTATGTTAATTCCTTGAATAGAAATGCCTCCTATCAGTGTGAAATAAAGATAACTTTTTATTAAAGATCAACAGAATGGTTGAGAAATTGACGCCGGTTGTGTTAATATAACTTAGCACATATTAAACAGATTAAAAAAGAAATACCACAAATTGTTTAAGCTGTATATAACATTAAACTAGTGTTATGGAAGTCTTGAATAAAGGTCCGGACAATGCTATTGTTTAACTAATAAAATTAAGCTGCATTCTAAAATTGAAATTAAACATACACTTGTTCTTTTGTTCAAGGTATACGTAGCCATTCCAGTTGTAATGGTAATCGTCATATCCGTCATTATTATATCCTTCTTGCTGGTTCGGCGCTACAAAAAACGCTTCGTCTCTGAGCAGAATGATTTTAACATGACGCTCACTTCAAATGGCTCAAGGCGACCCTTGGTGAAGACTAGTAATGGTGGCTTTGTGCCGTCAAATAATCGTTCCATTGTTGCCAGGGAAACCATGCCTTTGACGTCAGAGAATATTGTAGAGAATCCCAACTACTTCCAAAAAGCTAAAGCTGGATCAAAAGTTTCCGGTAATATTTTCAGTATAATTACAACTTTAACGTTGTGTAAGGCATCGGACATTGGTAATAAAACTAAGTGTGATCAGCCTAACAAGGCATGTTTTAGTTTAATTCTAATAAAGGTATTCAGGCTATTCCAGTAAACGAGAACAATTTGTACAAACAATCATTTTCATAGACATCCTTTCGCAAAAATTAAGAACATTTACATTTACAAATTTAGAATATAAATATACATGTATTTACATTTGAATATTTATAGGCTTACTTAATGACAGTAAAACCGTCTCACCTTTCTAACATAGACTTGCACTTTTTTATATTTGTTTATCGTTTAATCACAACAATGTAACATTTTGATTTCTTAGATTAGTATGTCTTCGGGAGATATGTGTATGGGCTTTAGCCTGTTCATCAATCCCTATCTTCATTAAAATATTTTAAAAGCCAATTAAGAACCGATCTGTATTGCCTTTCATCTCCTGTTTCTGGGATATCTAGTTAACTAAACTAGTTTAATCACTTATGACAGGTGTCAATTACATCCGGAAGCAGAATATCAAGTTTATCCGTGAGTTAGGTGAAGGAGCTTTCGGTCGCGTGTATATGGGCGTGTGTGAAAGGCTAACAGAGGATGACGAATCTACCGTGGTCGCCATTAAAGCTCTTAAAGACCAGGACAGCGAGGACACGAGGAAGGATTTCGAAAGAGAGGCTGAACTTCTGACCAATCTTCAACATGAAAACATTGTCACATTTTACGGTGTTTGTGCTGAAGATGATTTACTACTCATGATTTTCGAGTACATGGAAAATGGCGACTTGAACAATTTCTTGCGGTAAGAACTGAGTGTCTTCGCTAAAATGAACCAAGTGTGTAATTTAAACTTCCACTGTATTACAAAGTCTTCTATTCTTGGCTGTTTATCTGGCGGGTATATTTTAACGCTGGAGCGTTTGACAAAATGATACTCTTGACGGGAAACTGAAGGGTTCTTCCCTCTAGAATTGATCTGTTCTACCCTGTAAACCCCAATGCCATGCAACCTTCCTGAACGAATTACAGGCGTAGAATTTACCTCTAAGGGCTAAAATGCAGTGTATTGAATAGAGTATCATAGTCCAATGATTCTGTCTTGTCCGCTCAACAGTCATCTTACAGTGTGAATTAAAAGACTTCAAAGACCAGTTATCAACCTGCAATCTTTATACACACGATAAAATTGTCTTCCAATTCAGCATTTTCTCTTAACTTATGCCTAGAGGCTTTTCTGAAACTGCAACATTGACGTCACTTTTGGAAAAAATTACGTTAGGAGTTAAATCGAGTTTTTATTACCGGTTATATTTAAATGTAGCATCTGTTCTTCAATCTGCATTTCACACACCAAAACCAAGTCGGACTGTACAAATGCATTTTGATATTGTTTGCACATTTAATGTCTAATTTGATATCAACTTCGAAATAATTCATTTTTGTAGGTATTTGAGTAAATTTGGGGCAACGGATAGGTTTCGGGCACAACTGAACTTTAAATTGAAGACAATCTTTTTTATGTTTTACACTATAAATTTGCAAATTGTCTTGCTGTCTATTTGGTGAGGTGAGGGGTGGCTTCCTTCGAACACGCGAGCACTGACACTGCGCCATGTGAATGCAATAACAGCTAGTACGGCTTAAAATCTCATTCAAACCGTGTTCAAGAGAAGATACACGTACTGGAGTTGAGCCCGAACGATCACTCCGATCCATTTATTTGCCATTTGGCACCATGCTGTACTTGGAACCCTTGACTGAGAGATCTGGACAGATAGCTAAGAGGATTATCGACAGTAACCACTTCGCATCTTCAGATCTCTTTTAATAATCCGTCTTATACAAGTGTTATTGAGCTGTGCCTCTGGTCGGCCAGGAAAGCTGAACCGCATGTCATCTATCCCGAACTGATCAAAATTGATCGATTGCGATAATCGTCTTATATCGATACCCAGGCTAAACTAAGCGGAGTGAATCGGATTTACCAACACATAAATACTCAAATAGTGTTTTTGAGATGAGTCTGAGTCATTTGTTTAAGAGAGCAGTTACAATGTGTTATATTACAAGGTGAATATACTCCCAAACTCTGTTAAACAAATTTAAGCCGGGCGATTTCCTTTTTTATATTATCTTCTCACACAGAAACCGAGAACAACCAAATTACATCGATTATTAACCTTTAAATTCCATTCTCGTTACAAAAACATACACGGAGATAAGAAAAACAGATCGTCACCAATCCAACAATTAGAACTAAACAGTAGGCTAATCATAGATTAAAGTTTAAATACCCCTGGAATAAAATATACATATGGTTGCATTGTGATTGGATTTTTCGGTTTACAATATATTGAATATACAAATCTTGAATCAATATACTTGCATCAATTACATTGTCAAATACGGTTGCATTGCTAGGACTTGTATGTTTGTATTTCACTAACACTTTGTTAAAGATTTCTTTCGACAAAGGCCTAAGTTTTCGCGTTTTGTTAAACAGGCGGAATGGTCCAGATGCTGCCTTCCTGTGTAAAGGTCACATAGACATAGACCAGCTGACCGTCCCTCAGCTGTTACATATCACCAGTCAGATCTCTACAGGCATGGAGTACTTGGCTTCTCAACACTTCGTCCACAGAGACTTGGCCACTAGAAATTGTCTGGTTGGAGACAAACTTAAAGTGAAGATCGGTGATTTCGGAATGCTCCGTGATGTCTACAGCACAGATTATTACAGGGTGAGACAGAACCCGCTAGCGTCTATTAATCACCTTAAGGCGTCCCTATTGTAACCAGCTCTGTTTCTATGCGCGAATAGTCGTTGGTTTAAATTGACCATTACCAGCGAGCGTAAGGAGTCCTCGTGTATTTCTACTCCCACGCTTTGCATGAAAAATGATATAAATAGCTTACACACAGTCAGCATCTAGAAGTGGTTTCCCAAAGCAAAGCGAGATACTGGTTCCACAAAACAGTTGAAATGAAGTAGATTCCCATAAGTTAAATGTTTTGTGGAAATACATACCAGAGGCTGAAAGACACACAACAATCGCATTATAATAAATTAGGCTATATTATCTGAATGAGAAAACATTATCCCGTCGAAAGATGGTCTATTTGAATACAAGCGATGGACATGCTGTTTCCCTTTAAATTATTATATGTATTTGGCGCAGCTGCGACAACGAAAAATTAATAACGGTTCAGATTCGTTACCAAACTTGAAGCGTTCTGGATTCGATTTCCAAACTGGATTCAATACCAAATTATTAAAACAAAAATTAGGAAACGGCTGATTTACGTTTAAATGCTGAATGTTGTTTGCCAGGTTGGGGGTAGTACAATGTTACCAGTTAGATGGATGCCACCGGAGAGTGTGATGTACCGACGATTCACTGTGGAGTCGGATGTGTGGAGCTTCGGTGTTGTCATGTGGGAAGTGTTTACATATGGTAAACAACCCTGGTATGAACTGTCCAATCACGAGGTATGACACGTTTAATCATCAGATTTTAACCGAAGTTTTATGCCCGAGTCACATTTGCTCTACGGCTAGGATTTTGCAGCCGTATGCCCCCGAAATCAAAATATACATGCGACGGACTCAGGGTCACCCTAGGGCGTATCCCTATTTTTTACAGACCATAAAGGTCGCGTGAGATTATAGCTCGGAGTTATACCTTGTTTCATTCCTAAGTTCGCCGTAGAAATTAGACACCCCGTAGCCATGCCGTAGAGCGGTTCCACGGCGACCATACGTCGTGCGTACGGTGGCCTTGTGTTTGCCGCGCAAATGCCATAGCTAGGATCACATGGATTACAATTGACTTTTGCAGACCCCTACATAATTGCGGCGTACCTAGGAATTCCACGGGCGTCCTAGGGCAGCATAAATACGTCCTTCAGTACCGGTACGGTGACGTTTGGGTATGTGTCACACCCTGCGGGCAACGCAAGGCCTACGCACGGCTCCAGTACGTTCGCATCACGCCATCCGTACGGCCTCCATGGCAGTCTGGCCTCACGATCGCCGTATGATCAAAATTTGTAAAAAAAAAAAAAACTACGGCTGCCTCAGGGACGCAGTCAGGCAATCGTGCGTCAACACTTTAAAGGCCGTATAGCAGCAGCAGGTTTTCTGTCTCTACAAATTCATATTACGCCGTGTGGCTACCCTAACATATGTGACTGCTACAGTATGTGACCGTGGGAATGCTGCGGAGGCCAATTGCTATTAGCCGTATAAATATTAGACCCCACCGCCGCCGCGGCAAATGTGATTTAGGCATTAAGCATGCGGCATTTCGTTCAAAATGTTTAATATCGCCTTTTACATGCATACTGGGTAAACGTTCTTTGCATACGTATCGTAAAGATTTACATTGTCTTGTGTGTTTCAAAACTTTTAGTGCTTATTGCACAACACACATGTTTTGTTCACAACGACTTTGATGTCTCCATACAATTTTCTTCTGCAGGTTCTGCAACATATTCGGGATGGAAGTTTACTGGAGTGTCCGCGTTATTGTCCAGAGGAGGCTTACTCCATAATGCTTGGATGTTGGAAACGTCAGCCACAGGAACGCCTTACTATGAAAGAGATTCGTCTCAAACTGGACAAAATGTGTTTGTCCGAACCCACCTATCTGGATCTCATCGCATGAGAACCATTTTTCTACTGCTGTGAGAGGCTTATTATAAAATTTGATAAATCTGGGCGTTCCCTGTACAATATAAGCCGTGATGCATCTATATTTGTAATCCCGATCATGCCATCCTAGAAAGTTTGAGCCAATGTTTCGGAATGTTGGTGTTGTTATTGTTACTTACGGTGCCTTTGGAATATATGTGATGAGGGAGGATGGCACGAAGTCTCTCAGATTTATTTAGTCTGGTGGTGAACTCAGTTATTCTGCCCTTTGTGGCGTGGTTCTGGAATACGGGTCGTCTGATTTTCTGCTCATTGATTTTTTTCAAATCTAAGTTTTGGAAATGTTATTCATTCTGTACAGATGCAGCCTCAAGGTCATTGGTAAATATACCAGATCGAGGCGGCCTCGACAAATCGCCATAGTTGTGCGGCTTCCGGCTTGTCCGGACTGTCATCTCTCATTCATACATGAAAATCATTGTAAATATATAAAGAATCTGCATTTATTTTAATTTTGGAAAAATATGTCACACAACCATTGTAGATATTATTATTGATATAAAGGAAAGAAAGAATGAATAACATTCTGCAGTAAATGTGAAAGAATGAACTTACCATAAGTCGTATTAAATCATGTGTAAACTTCATCTTAAGAAAATTCGGAAATAATTGTTGCGCCTTTGTCAGATATAATATTTGGTTACTGTTGTAAGCATAGAATATAACTCGCCCTTGTGCAGCTGTAACATGTAATACCGTTGCGAATGACTGAGGATAAGTACTTCTGAGATTATATTTAAGTTTAATTTTCTTAACGTCCCAAGCATATTTTAGTACCGAATATTACAGTTGTTGCTAACAAATTGTTAAGCCTAACACCAGACTCTTTTAGAAGGCGTCTATGAATATGGGCTGGATTTCGGATGTTACACGGCGTCTTCATAAAATAGCAGAATTTTGGTCAAATTAGGTGAAGTAAGGCACAACCACTTTAAAAACGCCGTGTAATGTTTCTTTGATAACTTTGCGGCGTGTTGTTGTAGTTATGATATCTGACCACGTTTTTACCTAGGACACTCCTTAAGTCCTAGGCAAATGTAATCAGATACCTTAGAAAATTCAACGAATAATACGATGCTCAAATTAAAATTAAAATCCAGACGAACACATCAATGTTTCTTTTGTACGTTCAAGTTCGGTTCATTCCGCAAATTATAGTTCACACATTTTTATCATTTTAATCGTCATTTTTGACTAAGTGTACTGACCTTTCAACGATAAAACGCGTGTATCGTTAGTTGGAATGCAATGTGGTCTTGTGCTGTACTTATAACATTCCAAAAAGCATACACTATCCTGTAACCGTTGCCTCGATCAATGAATATTCATTATTAAGCGAGAATACGCACGGAGGATGTGTAAAAAGCTATATATGTGACTAACTTTCTTTAACACAACATTTTAGAAGCATTGTCAAGGATTGCTTTAACATTGTCATGTGGAACTACATGTAATGCGCGTTGAATTATTTTGTTCAGTTCATTTATCACAGTTATTTATTTGTTAGAATATTTTGTTATTTCTTTTACTGTAACATTTCGCGACTAAATCCTGGGCGTGTTCTCGGATATAAAGTTTGTATTAATATGCATAATAGTGCGTGAGTTTATACGTGGGTTATACTCTTCGAGTGGTAAATGAACAATTTAATCATGTTTGCCTCCCGTCCAAGGTACTGGGTGTCAAAATGTCATTCAAATATCTTGATCGTATTAAACTTATTTCTCTAAATATTTAAAAGATGGAAGATTTCAGAGAAATAATGCCGTGTCTTTTGTAAATAAATTGGCGCCAAGGTGATATTAGCTCTAAGCATGAATACGGCGCTAAACACCATGTAAACAAGTTTGGGGCGATTGGGCTGAATCTGACCGTTGCCTTTGAGTAAATGTGTTATACAATATATGATTGTAGCTTGACAAATGTAAGACTATATCATAACTATTTTTAAGACGACGGTGACTTACGAAAATGTTATCCTATTTAATGTAAATATATTTAAAATATTTTGTTTTTAATTGAGTTACGGAAAAACGTCCATCTCTAGAAGATACTTGTAAATGCATATATATATGTTAAAAGTAAATAATTTAAAATGCTTATCAAATAATGGATTACCGGATTAACTGGACTAATAAATTCATACACATGATGATATTTTTTCAACATACTAGTGCTCATAGAAATAGTTTAGTAGTCAAAGACATAGCATAGATATCATGGCAACTGTATTAATGTTTAGATAACTTGTAGTGATATTGTAATTAAACTACTAGTTTAACTGAAATGTACGTTTTACTGTCGACGCCATGAGTTGCTTGGAAGTCATCTCTGGGTTTCTAATTATATAACTTGTTATAAGAAAGTGTAGTAAATTAAGAATTACTTGTATAATGATAGTAGTATAAAGCTTTATAGTAATATTCCACTTTATAACCGGTACAATAGTGCTATTCGCATGTGGTGTATATTTGAGATATAACTCAATATCACAAAGACATTAACAACCATTGTATATACAGCTTACTATATTTATTTTCTTTCAAAAATAACCCTCTAATGAGTGTTTGGGCATTTTGAGGAAACTGTTATAGAACCCGATATTTTATGCATTGGGCATACCGTTTACTTAACCTCGTTTTAGTAAGCCTATTTTTTGTACTCAAAGCGTCATTTTGCTAAAGATACTTGGCAGGATGGTCCAAGTGCAGTGAAGATGTCTCTGCTTTGTACTGTAGGGAATTGTTATTTCCCACAGAGCAAACACTTCACATGTTGTTGTTGTTGTGCTGATGTAGTTTATTACTGGTGATGATAAAATATGATCCAATCGGTTTATTAAAATCAGATTATGAAATAAAACACGGCTTCGCACATGAATTCTACTAGACGAGAATGCATCGATATTTGTGGCCAATTCAAGTTTGTATGCTTTTTTTGTTTTGTTTTTCTAATTGCATTTGACTTGGTCCAAATATCGTATGCTAGCTTAAGATACTCCGCACTAAAATGTATATGTGTACAGCTTATGGAATATATCTCACAATGTTTATCATTACATTACATTGGCCTGTATGCCTTGTTATGATTTTTAACAGTGTTTTTTTTACCAAGCTGTTTCATTAGATATGTATATCTATCTATATACATATATCTAAATGCTGGTATAAGGGTTAAAGGGGGCGAGATTATCAGTCAAACTAGTGCTTGGTATCTGATAACGTGTAAATATTTCTATATTTACTAAATTTGTCATGACGGTATTTACCAAAGATATATAACCTGTTAGAATGTGTGGATAGGTTCTGCTAATAGTGATGATAATGTATGCCTGATCTGTGTGATATGTATAAGTCTGTTGTTATCATCATCGGGTGAAAGAAACGGTACATGAAATATGATATGTGATAAAAGAGTATAATTATAAATGTTGGACCAAAACATGTAAATAAATATTTATTACACGAATAGTTGTTACTTGAAATATTTGTAATGTAACAATAATGGCCTTCAAATATAAATGCCAAACACGGTTCATTGGTATTCATACAAACAGAAAGCAAAATTAAAAAAAAAAAAAAAAAACTCAAGTAAAAAGGTATCGGCTTTTTATATCGTCTTCCATATTAAATAAATGTTATGCATTGTTTACGTTTAATACGTATGCTGTTGATATAATATATATCCTTGAAAACTGCTTCTGAAAAATGAAATATAACGGACAGTTTTTAAAGAAGAGAACCAGATTGTCATATGATGTATGACCGTTATCAGCTTGGCTGTTTTCAAAAGAGCTTTTGAAGTTAAATTGATACACAATAAGGTGTTATTCAATATGTCTGAACACATGCTCGCATGTACGGAATTTTAATTTATTTATTTGTAAAAATCAAACTTAAAAATATATTCATTTTGAAGGATTGCTAGCTAGGTTATTTGTAAAAAAAATTATGCAGGTTGATGTTGTGTAATGACGGGTTCTGTTGTTGGATCCGAGGCAAACTTCGATCTACAGCAGGCGTAGGGTGGACACTTTGACACGAGGAGCTCTTGTGTAGTGCATAAACTTGTTTTAACAGTAAGGACAGGTTTGAGTATATGTTGGTTGATTGCTTGATTGATTGGTGTTTCACTACGTGCTTAAGGATATTTCACTTATATGACGGCGGTGTATTCCAACAATAATTGACAATAGTACAACCAAGATTTGAAGCGATTCCATAATGTTGGAAAGGTAATTTTCCTCCAGTTCTAAGTGAACACAGTTTGTTACTCTTCAAACAAACTGCCCCTTAGCAAGAGGGCGAGTGCAGTTTGGTATGACAGAAGACACTGTAGAGAAAAACGTCCTTAATTGCCAGGAAATGATATTTTATGCTCTCCTGTCTCAACAGGAAAGTAGGAGGGATGAGAAAATGAATATGGTTCATTAAACGCCAATGATAGAGCCAGGACGAGGGTCTCGATCAAAGAGGAGTGGGTAGATTATCTTAGATTTAAATGTTTGATTTGATTAATTGATATGTTATCCCAACCTGAGAGTTATTTCACTTATACGGCAATGGTGTACAACAAATGTTAACATCAATACGACCATAACCGAAGTTCTATAAACGTTGTCACAATTAGAAGTAACATTTTTATGTACCTGTGATGGTATTAACATAATTTAGCAATGGTGTTGCTAGTTTGTTGTCCTTATGATATCATTACTGGTCATCGACTGGAGTAAAACTTCTAGAACTGGACAAATTTAGACATCACTGTGAAGAATATGGTACTTAACCAACTGTCTCTCAGACACAATGATACTACTTTTGAGTGTCTTGAGTGGTGAGATACAATCAATCTGGATTAAGAACTCATGGATCGAACATTTCAATTCTAAGAATTGTAAATAAATTTTTTTAATAATGTATAAAACGATTTCCAACGTTTCCAATGTGAGGGATTCCTAGTTATATGTAGCTCGGATTAAAATCTCCATAAGTGTCTTTAACATGTGAACAACCTTAATCTGAACGCCTTAGTCTGAGGTTGTCAAGCCTGGACTTGTTTCAAGACGCATATCTACATTGCGTGTCAAGTTAATGTTGGTTCGATGCTGATCTGTTTTCTTGTAAGCGCCTGTACTGAAGATTCTAAAGCACATGGTGGAGTCAGAGAATGGCTTTGCCTCGGATTGTCCCATTAACAATCAACGGCGTGTCGTGTTTTCTATGTGATTTGCAGAGTTCCTACCAAGAATTGGATGGTTCCAAATAACTTTTTACATACCCTTTTCGATTCGATTTTGAAAGGTAGACCATTTTAACGGTCTCACATTTTATCAGTTACAAACAAAATCCCATCGAAGCAGCCGACAAAATCAGCGTAGCATATTGTTACCTTCATTGACAGAAGAGCACCACAGCAGCGTGCTTATTAGGTGGAATGAGCGTTGATTTTGTACTCCGCTGAGTACGTGCTCAAAAAAATGTAGAAACACCGATTAATAGCACAACTCAGGGAAGCCCGAACTCAAGAGTTTGAGCTCACTTCAACTTGAATGTGCTCATCTTTTTAAAACCTCGGCCCAAGGTTATGTCTGAGCCTAGAGACAAATAAGTGAAAATTAAATTATCATCTCTTACGAAGGAAAGCTCTGATGATGGTGTGCTTGGAATGTCAAAATGATTCTTGAGCAGGGTTAATTGAATAAGAGATAGCCTTTCGGTTGATTATCGTTGGATATCTTGGGATACTTTTTAATTTGGTTCTATAGGTTTGATATCTGCCGCTACACTTGATTTCACTGCTAAGCATAATTCACGTTTACCAGCATTGTGTAGGTACATGCATCCGTCATGAGTACCGTATATTACCGAAAAATAAGTTAAACCATAATACAGGCTTATTGACGACAAAAATAGCCACCTGATCTGGGTCCAGTTCTTCGAAAGACAATTAGTCGTTAACACCAGATTCAAATGCAGATTAAACCTAGGCTTTCAGCATGATGTGAGGTCATCTAATGGCTGATTAAACTTAATATAACTTCGAACAACCCCCCCTCACCGCCACGCAGTAATACAAGAGTCGGAGAAAGAGGAGTGTCGGTGTAATATTGCAATAAATTAACTTGAAAGAGCAAAAAACCTGAAAATTGAGTCCTTTTGACTTAGACCAATAGCTCTGTTAAGGATACAGAGTGTTTTTACATTTCGCCGTTTTACATGTATAAATATTCTGAATCATCTTTTTCCGCAGAACAATAATAAGTCAATTATTTTTTTCTAAAACTTACAGAAACAAATATTTTGCATAAAAAGTAAATTTTTGCTACCTCTTT
>JAQQZZ010133070.1:0-13659 GCA_030265115.1 Mopalia vespertina | reverse complement strand
CGTCACAGCTTCTCATAAAGTGATGACGTAACCTGCTGCATGGGGATAACCGGACCGTTGCGGAACCTCTCTATTAATTTAAGAAGGAGAATGATATAAACCCAGTGAGTGTCTTAACAATTGGGAGTCTTGTTGCTTTCGGTATTCTGTACCTGAAACACAGCCGCTCCAATACTATTGTATCGCCTTTCTGAACTTAGCCTGATTTAACTTATGTCGTACAAACATTTTAATCTGTTATAGGTTTCAAACAATTTCCTTTACTTGTCTTCTGTCTCCCTGGCGCTTTTAAAAAGGTCAATCCGTGGAGACGGATATATTGACAAGGCAATCCCGACTCTAACGGAATCACGTAAACTTAGCCCCTCCTCGCCCCGCCACTTAACTTTGTTCCGATGGGTTTAATCCGTCTGGCATTATTAAGCGATATTAACAAGCGTTCAAAGCTAACATCTGTCAGTTTTGTTTATGCAGACAATATTATTGGCAGGGAATCGGAATTTAAATTCACAATTTACAGCATCACCAAGGGCACTGTGGCTTAGATTTAGAGTTTTTGACCCCGTCTGTCCCGGGGGTAAAAATCGAAATGTTCTGGATCATTCGAATGCGACATTTTGTCCGACTTATATTGGCACTTCAATGAAAGGTCAATAAACACTGGACACAATTAGTAGCGGTAATTGATGACTCGATTCTGGTCAATACGGATAATTAGTCCAATAATATCTTGTTTACCTTAAAACTTACAGCTACATTGATTT
Source organism: Mopalia vespertina (assembly GCA_030265115.1). NCBI lineage: Eukaryota > Metazoa > Mollusca > Polyplacophora > Chitonida > Mopaliidae > Mopalia > Mopalia vespertina. The sequence goes on along the minus strand of JAQQZZ010133070.1, from coordinate 12,895 downwards.
GTCTGCTCCGTACACACTAATATCTTTGGTACTCCGGGTGACATTGTGGCACATAAATTATCGCCCACATAGAAAAGAATCTGAACCCTTGCCGTTACTCCATTTACCCAGTAATGAGAGGCTCGAAATAATGAAAAATAAGCTTCACATGCGCTCCTTTGACGTCAGAATAATCCTGATTCGTGGATTTCCAGTAACGTCTCAAAGGTAAACGCAAATGACGATATTATAAAGCTGCATTGAGAAAGTCAGCTCTGTGTATTCCGACGAAGTGTTCGAAATCAGGTACTCGGTACTCAGGTACTTGGTTGTTGTAAAGGGCCGCAAAAACATAAATATTTGACATACACGTAATGTGAATATATAAGAACGAACATTAACTTCTCCTCAATTGATATCCAATGTCCGTTTGGCGGAAAAACAAGTATAATTGAATCTATTCACGCCCCAATGATTTGGTAAATAATAAACTAAACATACTTAAATATACTATTTGCTTGATTTTTGCATTTTTTGCAATCTAAAAAAGTAATCGAAATATTCATTTATCTGACTTGTGAACTAAACTTAACGAGCATTACTGTCTCTTTGACGAATTTACATGGTTGACATTGGGTTTATGAAAAACTGTCTTATCGCTTTGATACACCAAATGAATCCCGATCGCCTTCTCTTCCTTCAATCGGCCGCCATTTTCCTTTTGGCCGCGAATACAATGTTTTTTTAGTCCAACATTATATCGTCTTTTGACCCAAATGCACTTTCTCCGAGTTATAATACTACTTTCTACGAAATTAAAGAAAGTCGTTTATATGTACTTAAGTATCTTTATCTCTGCTGCAAAATGTAAATATTAAAGAGTGAAATCAAGTAAGTTTCATTCAGCACACTGTCTTCTTCGCTTGCAAACCGGTAAAGCATCTCGCCAGTTCCCGCGCTCCGCGAGAGAGTTCGTGATTTCATCGGCAATTCAAGGTTAAAGCTTGCAGTTACATATCCCTGTATATTGTAATCCCAGCTTTTACAAAATGACACCGTCTTAAGAAATTGGATTTGTCAAATACACCAGGAAAGTTTTAGATTGCTTAATTTGTTGGTATTTTTCATTTTTGCGAAACTACGTTTCCGATCTTTTCAAAATTAGCCTGCTTCTGTTGACTGGTAGGCCTAACGAGAACAGATTTCTAACAGCTAGATAGAAGTGTTTATGGTTTAAGTGGATGTTGCTTGGCCGGAACATAAATACACTAACGACACCGGCAAAGAGTGCAACCCAGTTACAATGTGTAGACCCCGGGCCAATAGGCAGCAGTCTAATTATGTATACACAAGCCGGTTGTTTTGTCTTAACGTCACCCGACCTGACTACAAAGTATCTTAAGAACTGGTCGTCGTGGCAATTTAGATGAACTAAGACGAAGATAGCTTTTGAAACTGGATTCGATGTAATTACTCTTACGTTGCTTATTTTGTATATGAATATATATATTTTTAATAAATGAAGAGACCTTATATTGGGGGGATTATAACCTCTTCATTGACAGGCCATCCACACAGAAATAATAACTGGGAGACATTTATATAAAGATGTAAAATTCGTTCCTCTAAATTTTTAACGAAGTCAGCAATTGCTTTCGGGAAGCTGGAATGTCTCAATGAAGTATAAGATGACACTGTTGTTTTAGCCGCTATGTTTAAAACTGTGATTAGAATTAGATGGGGTTAATTTAGATGAGTTGTAGCCCCTTTTCAATATTATATGTTTTGTTACTTCTAAACTTCCACTTAACACTATAATAATTAGGATCGAATCGACGAAAGCTATTCATAATAAAACACTCTAACAAATCCGAGATAATCACAAAGAATCCTGTACTTCGGTAAATTGAAAGAGAGAAAGGAAGGTACTCAATTGTAGTCAAAACACATCGTTTCGCTAAAAACAAATAAGAAGAAATCTTGTGATTCATGTAGAAAGCTAAAATGACTAATTTGGGGTGACTGTAATGGGGTGACCTTGTTTCGTAACATTTTATTCGACCATAAATAATAACGGCTTAAACCCCAAATCAATCAAACAAATTGGTAACGAAACGGACTCTAAACCCTTAACGGCCATTGTTCACGATAATGACCAAATATAGCAATAACTTTGTACCCAATAAGTAATCCAGAATATTGATTTCTATTCCTGGCCAATTGAACAAGGCAACATCTTGTATAATTTACTAATATTTTTGTGTAGTGATACGACGCAATGATGCCGATGGCGGCACACAATAACAGGAACCATTACACGTATGCTCATTATTTGGTCTGACACGACGGGCCACTCCCAGAGGACAATGTTACTACACAGTTGAATGATTAGAGTTTACTTAATTTCTTTCTTCTTTGGTCATCCTAAAGTCATATTCTATATGCCATTGTGGATCGGTTTGCGAAACATTATCAACAGAAATCATTATTTATTCTATTTGAGGGAAAAAATACCACGAACCATGCATAAATGAATGATGACGTATGCCAGTAACGCAGAGCAGCTGTCTCGATATAATGTGATAGGCGCTGTCCTCTTTACAAGAACACTATATTAAAGGTAACTACGTATCGAATGTTAGATAGATAAGCTTATTGTCAACTACTTCTACAGTCACAATACAAGGCTTTTAAACTATGTACATATGCACCTTTTAGTTAGCATTGTATTTAGTATATGTAATGTAAATATTTTATGTAGTGTCCACATGTATGGTATACCAGAGCGTCCAGCGTGCAATCCAAGCAGTAACTTCTATTTAAAGGCTTTGCTTTACTTGTCCCAGGACAATAGGCGATCGGTCTCGACCTTTAAGCAGAATATTGATATAGTTTTCAGGGCGACACCAAAATACTATTGGCAGAGAAGGCACCGACTGTGTCTTCATTTATAACTAGGTGACTTCCTAGCGACAAGCAGCACATAGAGAGAATGTTGAGTTGAATCAGCCCCACATCATATTCCATGCTGATTCTCCAAATCAGAGATATCTAGGGGGGTAATCAGTAATTTATAGGCGTGACTTTCCTCCTGGGATATTATAATAACGGTCTATAGACTTATAAAATATACGTGGAGAGAATCGCCTCTGAATAAGAGAATATTGACTACTATTGAGACTCTTTTCAGACTCTGTTATTTACTCCATCCGCGAATGGGCCCCATGTGGCACAGTATGATAAAATTATGTTAATATAATACTAGATGTACTAATAATGAACACTTTGTATTTAACGAAAGTGTAGATCTTTCTGTACTTTAAGCTCACGGCCGAGGAGACCAATGGATACCAAGGGATACCACGACACAAATTGATCAGTGTCTGGTTATCCAAAGCTCCGTTTGCCTAACAGCATGTTAGATGATATTGCGTCGTAAATGAATGGACGCCACGTCATAGTAAACATAGCTGGTGACGCCACGTCATCCGTAAACTTAACAATAGCCAGACCATTGCTGCAATTTAGCGTTATGACGCTACGAACTTACGGTAACCGAATAAAGCTGCCGCTTTAAAGCACGGTACATCTGCGTAAGTCAAGGATTTTATTGAGAATTTTAATAACCCTTGCACCGTATAGATATATCTTAAACCAGAATATACCGTCAAACAATCTATTCAGCAAGATGATCAAAGATAACGGTGATTAGACGCTTACTAACAAAATGTACATGGGCCTTAGCAACACACCGATTCCAACAGTCCCCGGCCAATTGATTGGTGCCAACACATGTCGAAGCAGCCAGTCAAAAACCTATATGTTAAGTCTGTTTTTGGATGCACGGCCCCTCAATGGGTTTGAATCAAATGATTGTCTTGCTAAAATATATGTTCAACAAGGTTTATAGAAAAATGATGTTTAGGATCAATTTAGTTTTGCTAAAAAAAAACCTAATAATATTAATAATAAGAAGGACTGAAAAACAAAACACATAAAGTTTATTTAGCTTTTATATGATATTGAAACCTGCAATAGTGTTTCCAAGCTGTAAAGTTGCCTTTACTCTGGACGGATATCTTGTACACATACACATAAATATGATTGACTGATTGGCGTTCAACATTTTACCCAAGATATTAATCAAAACAATTTATTTTATGAAAAATTATCATATGGTAACATAAAGAAGGAATGGCTATTTTCACAATGGTAATTATTTCAGCATTTGGTAAATATCCAATATAATTAATAAATAAAGGCTGTCATTGTAACCAGGAGATAGAATTAATAGTAATATACTATTCCAGAATTCGAGTTAGTCGATTACAATCAGCAGATAATATACTCGCGTTGTGTGAAAGGGAAAACCGTATCATCGGTTAGCATCAGTGGCCCGTTCCACAGAGCCATCTTAAACGCCAGGATGACCCATACTGAAGGTATTATATCGTCATGGGGTTGTTGCTCAAACTTCAGTTACGTTTACAGTCTGTCAGAAGACGTTGTGTCACAAAGAAATGGACGTCACGTCATAATAAAATTCATTGTTACGCAACGTCTTCGCCGTCCATCGAACTGGCTATAGGCTAACGGAGCAACCGGGCCATGGTAATTAATATACTTTTAAGTAAAGACTGCTTCGTGCCCAGGTGAAGTTAAGACCGTCTTGTGGAACGGCTCGCATGACTTTCAATTCACACCAAACCTCGCTATCACATTGAACATTCAGGATGAGATAGGTTTGCTTTTAATTCCGATCGAGTTACGACGAAATAGCTACGTAAAACGTAAATGCAAATACGTTTCTCATACACTTGTATTATTCAGTCAAAAGAGATACGACGTCCACCCATCAGAAACCTTTAGAAATAAGGCCTGCACCTGAATCTGTATGGCCTTTTACCTCGCCAAAACACAATCTCTCCTGTTCGTTGAACCCTCGCCGAGGGACGGTACCCAACTGGGAAAGAAAAAGACATGTCCCGCTAAATGTCGCTCTTAAATCGGAAAGACAGTTTAAATCGATCAAAAATGAGTAGGTTATAATGCTTGATTTTGACGTGAAAATGGACGTCAAGTGGTAGTTTTGTGGGTCGATCTATACCACAAGTGTTCAAGGAAGAAGTCGAAAAGGTTTCAATCAAGATAAAGCCATACAATTTTATATATTGCAATATAAAGTGCAGAATCATGGTAGCATTGGCAAATTTTGCTTATTTATAAAGGTTAGGAAAACAAATTTAGCGTAGCTGTGTAAAAGGGGCCCTGTACTGTTCGCTATACATGGAAAGTGGCACTAAAAGAGTTTTATGACCATAAACTTTCCTTATAGTATGTCTCACTGCGATAAAGTGCAACATGGAATCTAACTTCCATTATGTCTCAACATCGATTCGGGGCCTACGTATGGAATCAGCCATAAATGATTCTGTTCTGGAAAGCTGTTTGTTCATGTTTACCAGATACATCCCATATGGTTCTCAAATCGGCCGTTGACTGTTTCTTGACGTTTGGAACTATGCACACACCACCTTTGTTTTCGAACACATGTGCTAAATTATTTATGAAATGTCATTCGGAAGTTACACAGTAAAGTAAAGAGTTATTGACTCAAGATTTTCGGTGTCCTATGTTCTCAAATTCGCTTAACTTAATTGCTCAAAAACAACTCGGCTTTTAATTACATAACATGTTTCCTCGAATTGGCTAATTATCTTATTAGTCGGAATACTTCCAGTTTTAATTACATATATCGTCCCTCTCTTATACACTCATTCGTGTGTATTTATTAATTGATCAAAGGTATTAGAAGACAAATATATTCCTGGTGATGATATATCCAACGTCGATTAAATAATTAACACAATTCCGTAACATACTTCAAGCCGGGTTGGTGTACTTGGTATTTGGTGCCGCACTTTGTATAAGTTTAGACTACCTACATTACAGCAACATCGGTGAGATCCACTGATGCAAAGTCAAATTCATCTTCTTACAACAAAGAATATAGCCATGTCACAATGGATAACCCCTGTCTTTGACACAATGAATAAATTCACATCCTTGACACAATGAATAAATTCATGTTCTTGACACAATGAATAACTCATGTCTTTGACACAATGAATAAATCCATGTCCTTGACACAATGAATAATAAGTTCATGTCGTTGACACAATGCATAAATTCATGTCCTTGACACAATGAATAAATTCATGTCCTTGACACAATGAATAGCTCATGTTCTTGGCACAATGAATAAATTCATGTCGTTGACACAATGAAAAAAATTCATGTCCTTGACACAATGAATAAATTCGTGTCCTTGACACAATGAATAAATTCATGTTCATGGCACAATGAATAAATTCATGTCCTTGACACAATGAATAAATTCATGTCAATGACACAATGAATAAATTCATGTTCTTGACACAATGAATAAATTCATGTTCTTGACACAATGAATAAATTCATGTTCTTGACTAAAGTAAACGAGTAACTCAAACTGAATCTCTTGAGTTAAAGAATTATTTTATGTTCTAGAACCAATTACTGTGCTATCTTGATTCAATGAATAATACACAACATGTTCTTGATATAACAAAACACGGTATATGCTCTTGATTTACTGAATAATTGCGTGTTTTTTAAATAAGGAACAACTCAAATCATAACTACACGCTCCGGACACAAACAATTACATTCATGTTCTCCACTTAAATAATGACTGCACGTTCTAGATACAAGCAATTACTACAGATTCGTGGCCCAAACAATAACAATATAACTATACATCACTATCAGTAAGACGGCGCATTTCTGGTTAGAGCTTAAATATGCCGCATGGGAGAACAGTTAGCATCCCGTCACATTTATTGATGATGCATCATGGATTGAATCTAGAGTAGGTTACACGATGTGGTCAACGAGTTATCACGTGATTGCATCGCATATCCAGACTCAATCTTCTTTGTTTTAGTTTAAACATCGCACGGGAGCCTAACAAAATACTATGTACTATGTACTAAGTCTTAAGAAATCATACATCTTCAAATTGTAACTGTACGTCTTAAACACATCCATAATAATGGAAGTGTTTTAGACGTACATGCAGTTAGAATTTGAAGATGTATCTTAAGACTTTACATAGCACGATTCTATGGATTTCAATTTCTAATTTCTATATAACGTTTCAGTGCAGATACTAGCACCTTTCGAAAGTATCTGCACTGAAACGTTGCTTGACAATAAATAAATAAGTTGAAATCCATAGAATAGTGTTGTGTTACTGCTACAGCTTCTAAATGCAACTAAAACAACTTATATTAGACCTGTTCGCTGATTACTTATATAACTTTATATCAAGTGACGTTTAGGTACAGCTACCAGTTATTTTTACAACTGTATTTTTCGGGCCAAAAACCCACTCCACCCCCACACTCGTCGCATAACAACTCACCGGTTTATTTCCTAGTTGCAGTTTTATACTTAAATACCTAGGATAGGCCCATCCATTGATTTTTCTATATTGATTTTCAATAATGTAATCAATACGTCACTCCAGTAGACCACACCTTGAATGTTGATCTAATTACGCACGAATGGCCTTTCCTTGGCTTATTTATGTTCAACGCTTCAGTCAACAAACAAATAGGTAATGGAGACAGTCTATAACGACGTATGAAAACGTTTCGGGTGGTAGTATCTAGCTAAAATTTCCCGTGGGAAACCTTAACCGACCTTTATTTATGTCAAAAGCGCCTGTGTAGTTGGAAATTGGTAAAATCTAAACCGATTTATAATTGGTAATCATCGTTTTCGAACGTTGATAAACTAAAAAAAAAGAACTTCAATGTACGTCCACTGGAGTAGCAAATCAACTTGTGAAAACAATTTTGTATAGTTGAAAATTGGTACAATCGAAACCAATAATTGGCAAGTGATAATTGAAGTTTTCGAATGTAGATAAAGTGAAAAATCAGAATCAATGGTCAATAAAATAGAAAAATTAGCTTTTGAAAAAGTGCTTAGGGCCTATGTAACTGGAAATTGTTAAAATTGAATCCATTATTACTATTTTAAGTCATTGATCATCGAACTTTTTGATAGTAGATGAACTGAGAAAAATAATCAGAAAAAGAACTTCAATGACGAATGAAAGAAGAAATCATCTTGTGACCTGGATCCGTTTACTCAAATCCCTATTTATTTGTTAATTAATATTGTTGAACGACGTTGCGTTACAAAAGATCCTTGTTAGGGTGTGAATGTAAACCCGGGAGATGGTGTGTGTGGGGGGGAGGGGGGTATTCCGCTTACTGCTGGCTAATTGAAGTTTCGTAATGTCAAAAACAAGGCATTGCAGCTGGACCTCTGACGTCAAAGCGGTCGAGATTCGTGTCCGTTCTAGTAACGTCACAATGGATAAATGTACGTGACGTCATTTAAAAGCGCCACTATAGAGAATGGTGTGGCGAAAGACGACCGTCTTTTAAAGATTAAATTATCTAGCTTGACAACTTCCCGACACTCCCATTAAGTGATGCTCTTAAGCCTTTTGGAAGCACCCAGCAACGAAAATGAAACTTAACCATGTAATGTTATAGCTTTAGAATTGATCTTGAATATATCAGTAAAATGTACAGTAACTACAGAGCAAACGGGACATTCATATCTACCATCACACACAACAGCAATAACGTTACAATACGTTCAGAAAAACATAGAGTTCTATATGAAAAAAATTATTTGATATTAAAATAGTTTAAACACTTATTGAAAGATATCATTTAACAAGTTTCGATTGTTTGATCGGCAATTACCCTCTAATGTCGGATTAAATCGTGACTTAGGGTATATTCACACAGTGCGATCAGTCAGTCTTATAATAATCACTTTTGATGATTCCCATAGCTTGGTGCGGTTTACTTGGTCGAGGCAAACAGCAAGAAACAATAGACAACTCAGAACGCTGCAAATTTGAATTCCCGGAAGGCGTTACCATAAAAATCGCGCCATTTTGTATTTAAAAAGTGACGTTTAGCTAATCATGAATATACTAGTATAGAATTTAATAGAGTGAGTGGTTAATATTCCACGCCTCCTGAAGAAAATATAATGTAACGTGTCCTTCAACAATACTTTAAACGTAATACACCTGTCCACAAAGTTTCAAAGACGACTCATATAAATCAGTGGCGATTAAACTTAGTATACATGAACATGTAAATATATTAGATATAAGAAACTATAAGATACATACGCAAATTGAGAACCAACTGCTATAAAATACCTATCGATTAAAACGATTAGGTATACTGTAAAGATTAAGTGTTCGCTTATTATCATTTTTCAAAGACTTCAATGGAAAACAAATTAGTGTTATTAGAGACAATAGATTCACCATCAAATTAATTTTAATTCTATTTTATTTTTAAACATAACAACGTTCAATTGCAAATTATTTGACATGTGTTAATTGCAAACGACTATATATGTAACCACAAACGTTAAAACATCTGTCTCGCATACTAATGTATGGAACAATCTTCGCATAACTATTTGGAGAGTTGTTTAAAGAATTTGGATAAACAGCATACTATGCAATGGAATAATTCTTGTATTGAGTTAGGATACATGCACACCTTATAACTATGATATTAATTAATTCTTGTTACACTAGGTGCTAATATAGGCAACGTGCAGAGGTAAACTGGCTTTTTTCTTCTTCTTAATGAAAACGAGGATTAAATTCACCTTTGAGTGATTTATGATGTAAACGCAGTCATTATACCGATCCGTTAATCAAACATTGTAATAAATGGTCGCTCCGCACCTTGTAGTAGCACAAACTGCACCTAGGTGGCACTAACCAGCACGTATGAGTAGAGGTTTTCTGCGTAGTATGGTAGTACCGGTAACGGCACGACCCGCAAATGAATTCCTCCCTTTGTGATCGATATAGATTAATCAAGCCGTGTGTGCTTGTAAGCCAGGCTCCAGAAACGATGTTTACCATTATGTCCAACTGAAAAATTACGCCTTAAAATGTGACTGAACAATAACGGTACTCACCAATCGAACAAATCGGCGTGGTATAAGCTCCCGTTCTTTTGAAAGGCTGTTTTGGGTGGATCGTCAAGCCTAAACTAAAACCAATTTGTTCTCCACCAGGCCGCGAAGGCCCGAGTTGTGCTGTTGTGGAGACTGCTCTCACACAATGTTCAGGTTTTATGAGACTGGAAGAAGCAGACGTATAAAATCTACATGACGTCACCATCAAATTCAGACCAACCAATCAGATTCGCGCATTACGTAGCACGTGAGTTAGATTGTTTAGTCGAGACACTCTGTGCTTGCTGCAGCATTGTTAATGGCTTATTGGAAATTAAGAGGCGAAGAATGCTTTGGTAGCTAAGGTCGCCAAGGGGTTGTGTGGCATGCTGGTGCATAGGTTTGGCAGCGCAGACGATGTTTACCAGCCATTCCAATGTGCTAGTTATCGATCAGCTTTTAGCTTAACACCCATGCCATGTCGACCAGATATATGACTTGCTGCTGTGTAATTTTCTCAGCTCAGATTCTACGATGTCTACAATACTCTAAGGTTGTCCTGGGAACAAAGCCTGACGCGTACACTCGATAGCTTAAAATTTCAGCCATATATGGAATTTAATCAAGCAAACATTTCGGAATAAGCATGGCTTTTAGAGCTTTTCTTTGATGTGGCTTCTTATGGATGTTATATCAAAGCAAAAATATGGTATCTCTTTTCAGGTTTGTTCCGCGCATCACGTTTCTTTTTCTCTAGATACCATGTGCTGCACTGAGCAAAACATAAAGGACGCAAGCTGTGAATCATGTGTGGGGGACCTTCAAGCAGCATCTTGGCCTGATCTGGATCGATTGTTCTAGATGTCTGCACTAGTTTTATTGTTTGTGTGTTGTTGCAAATCCTTTTATAGATTAGTTCAGTCACGTGACGGTGTGTCAATCTAAAGGGTGAAAGGAACCACACTCATTAGTCACTAGAAGCCAATAACGATTCAACACGGGGCTTATTAACATGCACAAGGCATTGGCCCTGCAAAGCACCCAGGTTAGTGAAACGTCATTTAAAACTTCGCTACCGCGGGAGTAATCTAATGTAATACATAGAACATTACGTCTGTCAGATGAGATCAACGTACAGCTGGGGAAGTACTCTAAATGTACTCTGTTTATTTTTAAAATAAACAGTTATATATATTACAAATCGTTATGCTTCCAGCAGTGAACGAACCGGATAACTTTGGCTGAAGAGTCCATCATGTCAAAAAATTGTTGTTGTATTTGATTTATTTCAATCGCAAAACAGGCCCGCGGACCCACTTACAGATAACATTAACAAAGATAAATTAGGGAAATAAACTTAAAGTTAAAAGTACATATATATTTTTTGAATAAATGAAAAGTACATATATACACATATAAATGATAATCGGAGAACAGTGAGAAGGAATCAGTTGTGCATTAAGAATTGAAACACATTAAAAAAAAGATTTTCCTGACTGAAATTCCAAACAAATCAGTCGTCAGGCGATATTTTAAAACTGGCTTTCCCATATCTGCGTAACAAAATGATAATAAATGTATGTGCTTAAAGCTTGTTTGAAAAATAGCAAGTGTGTGAAATTACGGTGACAGACACTTATTTCTAAGATATTGCATGCAGGCTGGACACTGTAAAGGCGCATTCACACGTTATGATCTGTAATTCGCAATGTGATATTTGCAGCATTTTGATTGGTCTATAACTGTCTCTATAAATAAGGGGAATCCTCTGAAATCGTTACTACAAATCGCACCGTAAAATGTACCTTACGGGAAAAGTGCCCATCATTTTGTGAAAACCGTCTCCGGTCTTCCTCCATGGTATAAGGCACACAGGCAATCAAAAAGCTAGATAATACGTGAAGGTAAAATAGGAACCCACAGGCATCGGGGCACAAAATCGTCATCACTACGACAACCCAGCCACAAACTCATTTAGGTTTGCAGTTTTAACAAGTTACATATAGCGTGGTATATACTTTATGTATACTCTATATAGAGTCTAAAGCCTTATTGTAACGTAACTAAAATGGAGTCTATTAACCAACGTATAAGTATACTCGAGGTTATGATATATTTCGAAACCTGTCTCTGGGAGTTTATCTAGAACATGAGATGATTCATCGATTTATCAGTATCCCTGTGCTGGTGGTAACTTTTTAGAAATATAAGTATACCACTTATAGCACTGATTGAAAAATCATCATTCGTGAAATAACGTGTTGCCAAGATATTGCGACTGAGTCAATTTTATATATGATATATTAATATAATGTAATTAGGTAAATATGGATTGAGAATTTCTCATCAATATTGTAAGTTAATTGTGACCAATCTATACCTCAACAGCTGCATGGCGGCCATATATGCTGCTTATACTGAACACTGACATTCACAGCAAGTCACTGATTATGACTCAGTTGTTGGATTTGAATATGTCAAGATAGCACTAAGCTCGGGCATTTCGTTTGATAAATTGGCTGTGGAGCCAGTAAATTGTCAAGGTAGAAATCGTCAAGGGGAACTCAGTTCGTGGAAATATGGATAGGCAAATGTAACACCTGTGAGTGTAGCTACTTGCTTCCGGTACTACGTGCAAAGGAAATCTCCTCGAGCTTGAAAGTTATAGAGGAAATCGTTAATAACATTTAATAACAGGATGATTATACTGACTAATAATCTCCATCCTCAATTAATTATACTGACTTATAATCTCTATCCTCAATTAATTATACTGACTAATAATCTCTATCCTCAATTAATTATACTGACTAATAATCTCTATCCTCAATTAATTATACTGACTAATAATCTCTAT
>JAQQZZ010133059.1:0-13659 GCA_030265115.1 Mopalia vespertina | reverse complement strand
TATGATCATATTTTTTACAGGAATTAATGATACGAATAATTTTTTTCTGTAACCGAATTATTGGAATTAGATGGGTCATAAATGTATTTCCCCATAGCAAGTTACAATAGTTAATATAGGGGAAAAATAGAGAGTAATATAAAATATATAGAGTACGTCTGTTCAAACATTCTTTCAAACAAGTTATCACACCGACGTTTCGTGTCAGCTATTTTGAAATCGTGAGAATATGAGTTGACCAATTTAGTTTATCGTTGATAAAGATACCAAGGAATTTAACTGAATTGACAATTTCGATATTAAAAGAAGCTATAGTAATAGACGGCTTTAACAAATGTGCCTTTTTAAGAGAAGGTTTGATTAACATAATCTTAGTTATAGCTATATAAAGTGACACTTTGTTTGGACATAACCAGTGGTATAAATTTAATAATTCAGCATTGACAATACCAATGAGCTCCGGATCTTTATGCGATGCCACGACACTGGTTTCATCCGCAAAAAAAAAAAAAAAAAAATTCGAAAGATCAGAAGACTTAACAATGTCCCTGAGGAACGCCACAATTAACTAACTGACTATTTCAGTGTTTGCCATTAAATTGTACTTTCTGGCATCGATTTTTTAAATCAGTGGAAAACCAAATATAACTCATATCTCTAAATCTGTAGTACTCAAGTTAAGAAAGTAAAATAGAGTGATTTACGATGTCAAATGCTTTCGAAAGGTCTAAAAAGATGACAAACTATATCATTTGGATTTTAAAGCTGTGATTAAGGATTCATAAAGATCAAGAACTGCATGATAGGTGGAATGGTTAGATCTGAAACCATACTGAAAAGAACTGATGATATAATTGGCTTCAAGGAAATCAATCATTTTGATTGGGACCAATTTTTCTAATATTTTACTAAAGCTTTTTAGGACAGAGATAGGTCGATAATTTTCACACAGTCGTGCATCTCCAGATTTTTTAAATTGGTGTTATTTTTGCTTCTTTCAATGTGTCTGGGAACAAGCCGTCGACGGACAGGTTGAAAAGGTGTGCTAGTGGTTTACTTATATTACTAGAAACTAGTTTGAGAAGAGATACTTTGACACCATCAGCACCGGCCGCGGAGTTTTTAAGCGATGATAGTACGCCACAGATTTCATCCGAGGTTGTGTTGTCAAATTTAAAAGAATTTGAAAAGAATTGTTGTAAATAATGCGTGAACCAAGTTTATTTTTTTTATTAAACAATTTCCGACTGCATCTTTATATGATTCTTTTTCAAGGACACGGATTCCATCCACACGAATGTTATAAGAACATGATCGTCTTTCCACTTCGTTGAATTGGTCAGACATCTTGCTCTCCAGATTTATACGGGTCTCCCGCTCGACTGACAGCTTATCGTGTAATTCGCGGACCTCAAAACGCAGATCGACTACTTCAGCAGAACAACTGGCGATCTGTTCTTTAACAGTATCAATATTGGCAATTATTTCCGATTTTAGAGTTTGCAGACTGTTTGGTTGTTATATGTAATCAGCGTGTCCGTGCAATATATATAATAAGTAGTTATAAATAGGTTTAATTTAATTTCTGTCCTGGGGGACGTAACCAGCTAGAAGCGTCCCTAGAGTGGGATGCGTGAACCCAAACACGCATATTAAGTTCACCGTGTGGCCGGAATTAATTCAACTCATCCATATCACAATAGGTCACATTCAGCGATATTTCAGCTACGCTGTGGCGTGAACATAGTAACATTTTATTTGCATCAAATTCCCCTCGAATAGCTAACAGCCAACAGCGCATAGCAGACGAACTGATTATACCTGATTTATGACATACCAAAGGTTAGTTCACTCATATGACAACTAGGGCAGTCAATGGGCGACGGCAATCCCCCTTGACTCCACCAGCTGCAAACAATTAAGACAAGAAAGAACAATTACATAACACAATACATAGACGCCTTGCGTTACACATTTGGTCTGAAAGCACCAGGACAACCTGTTTTTTAATGATCTAACATAAAACAGATTCCTATACTGCATTAGATATTCATGTACATGTGCGGGGAAATCAAGCAGAATTTCGAGATATCTAATTAAACTGTAATTACACATTGACGAACACAAATTTAACCTCGAGTTTTCAACTACATGTATTGATTTATTGTCTGCAGCATTATAATTTTTGAAACAGTTATACTCACAGAATAAGAGAACTGGGCGTTATAATCGACATCATTTGTTTTGATTTTTCTTTTAGTTTCTGAAAAAGATAAAAGTGTGCTAAAGCATATACACCGTAACTCAAGTGCAAATGGTTGACTTTGAGAAAATCAATTTCTAGTGGAATTGTTGTGCTTATATATGGGAAGGTCAATGGGACTCTGTGCTTAGTTGTAATGATAAACTTTATTTTCGGAGGGTTAATTCAAAATACAAGTTTGTCAACAGATTGATGATCTTACCCGGCCCTCCATACACAAACACATGCACACACACGCACACCAACATACAAACAAGGATCTATTTACATCAATAATGTACTATAAAACAAAAAACAACATGTTACGCTATGTACAACGCTCTATTGCAGAACAGCCACGTGTATTTGTTATGATAGTTCTTTTCAAACATCTTCAGACCCCAACATTTGATTAAAACCGTCGTCGTCTTACCTCCATGCCTTGTGTGCAGCCCGTCTGCGTTTAAAAAGCTAAATGGTACTTTATCATTACAAAATGAGACTCCAAGAAATAGAACAACGGCTGGGTTTGGATATTATTTAACCTTGGCTCGCGAAGATGGGTGGAATAGGCCTACTGTGCAAGACGTCTGGACGAATTAGCTTGTTTGTTTGATTGGGGTTCAACAGCATACTTACTGTTGCAAATCGCAGGTTTCAAATTAAATACTTTTGTTGCTGGAACAAAACCCAAGACATAAATCCAAGTGGCTGTACATACAACTGAAATTTAATTTGTTTGATTGGGTTTTAACAGCATACTTCTTCACTTATATGACATGCCAACACGAATGGTTTCGCATTGCCCTTAAGCTCTCAGAGCACTAGGGAAACAGGAAGGCCATATTAACTTTGCAAGTAGTCATGTACCAGCGTAATGGGTGAAGAAAACCCCATTATTGACGTCCCTGGCAACAAACAATGACTATGACCATGCTAACTTCCCAATAAATATAGATTCTCCCAGAAATGTTATCATTTTGAGTCAAGACTTCATAACATGTACATATTTTCTATCTTTCATATCTATCTATATTATTATTCAGCACAACACACAAGATTGATTACAAACTTTTGTTTTGTATGTGGTGTAATATTCATACTGACACATATACAGTTTAACTGTACATGTACCAAGTTGGAGGCGACCAATGCAAGCATACACGCGTAACTATTGTCTGTGGTTTCCTGTGGTTGCATTGGTGTAGCCACAATGCCATCTAGTAATAATCTATAGTAAAGGTATCTCACATTTCTCTTTTTTCTTGCCTAATTCTCACTTTATAGCATTTTCCGTTAATTAATTTGAAAATGAATTGTCTGCATTAAAAGACGAATAATTAAAAAAGTAAGCCGAATTAAACAAATTAGAGAGACACACTAATCAGTTGAGGCATGGTGAAATATAGTGGGACAGTTTTGTTGATGGCAAAGAAACAAGAAACTAACGAAGATATTTTAAAAAGAACTGCATGTTTACATTTACAACGCTTATTCTATTCAACTTGAAGTTGGAGCATGTGTAAGCTTACATATCAATATGTAGGCACACACTTGATGTATTGAACAAAAACAATGCACTGTTATCCTTTCACTTAATGTTCATCAACTCATCCATTATATTTACCCCAAGAATCATTTGGTCACAAATTACACTGTAAATTGTATGAAGCTAACACATTTTGAGAGGAAACATACATGGCACTACTGTGAGGTACATGTAGGATCGCCAATATGGCAACATGTCCATCGGCGCCTTAAACAACTAGAATTCCGTTTTGAATAACTATGGGCCCAGCAAGAATCTAACCAGATTTCTTACAAATTATTAGAAAACACTCAGAGCTGTATGGACGGACAAAACTTTTTCCTACAATCCAGTATATACAGAGGGCTTAATGTCCTCAGAATATACATCCTATCAGCGACTCAGTTAACTTAACATACATCCTTAGACTCAAGAAGTTGCCTCATAGTTTGATAACTCAATAACGTTAAGAAGTGAAAGCATGAATGTATGAAATCCTTGCTTGCCTGAAACTACCGGCACCTTCTCTGTCAGAAAAAGATACTGAGGTACTGAATACCTTCCGTAATGATTACACCAGAATAAATCAGCTTCGTGTTGCCCTGTGCTCTAACGCAGGCACAGGGAGCTCTGTTCAACCATCCTCACAGACTGCAGATTCATTGTCCATTGTTTAACATCGCACATACTCAAAGTTATTTTAACTCTTATATTTGCCTTGTGTGCATATGTATATGGTGGAAATCCGACAATTAAACTTGCACAAATCACGGGATCAGTGACCTCAGCAGTCACAGACAATTTTCCCTTATGGAGCAGTAAGTATATGTCTGTTCAACAAAACAAAGGGTCCAGTAACCACAGCAGTCACAGACAACATTCCCCTATAGAGCATTAAGTCTATGTCATTTTAACAAAACAAAGGGTCCAGTGACCACAGCAGTCACAGATAACCTTCCCATATAGAGCAGTAAGTCTATGTCATTTCAACTAAACAAAGGGTTCAGTGACCACAACAGTCACAGACAATTTTCCCTTATGGAGCAGTAAGTATATGTCTGTTCAACAAAACAAAGGGACCAGTGACCACAGCAGTCACAGACAATCTTCCCTTATAGAGCAGTAAGTCTATGCCATTTCAACAAAAGAAAGGGTCCAGTGACCACACCAGTCAAAGACAATCTTCCCTTATAGAGCAGGGGCCGGTTCCACAAAGCATTTTCTGACTTAAGTCAAAATACTAAATTTGCTATTTTTGCCAATTGCCTGAACTTACTTTTAAAGTAATACCTGTAATTGTGACTTACTTACGTTATAATAATTATGCTAAAATATTAAATGTTAAAATTCAAAACTGAGAAATGTGAGGACCTTTAAACATTTTGACCTAAGTATAAAACAGCTTTGTGGAATCGGGCCCAGTTTGTGGTGTTTTTGTATTGAGTCTTGAGACTGTCTTGTTATTGTTTGTTGCCAGCAATGTGAAGGATTGTTTCTTCGCTTTGTCTTACCTGCCCTTGTGTGTGTGAAGTACATGTTGACTTAGGTAATGCATTATACTTCAATCAAACAAACAAACAAATAACTAATCTGAAGTCTACCGTAAGTAGATGGTAGTTATAACTACAATATAGATCTTTTGTAACACATTTAACAAACACCTGGTAGACCTAAGAAATATTATGCTAATGAATGATCTTATGGTACGGTACCTTGAATCACTTTAACTTTCATCCATAAAAATACTACTTTGCCAGCTATTTAAAGGACTTAGAAATTGTGTCCCGGGGGCATATTTTTCAGCCAGAAAGCATGAAGATTTTGCATATAAAAATAAATAAATAAACTTTGTTTGTCTTAATGTTATAAAATTTCTCAATTAGCAAAATTTCAACAATGGTACATAAAGAAAATCTAAGGTGATTAACAGTAAACAAACAAAAATCTGTAAATTACAAAATTTGATGTGGATGACAGCTTTTGAACCTCCAATCAAAAATCTCTATTAGGAAAACCCCTAGATTTCATAGCGAAACCTTCACTTAGTATTATACATCTGTATTTGTTGTTGTAAAGGTTTTTTTCTATTTTGAACGTGCTAAAGTTGGCTTAAAAATGAATTTTGTGAAAAAAAATGAATGAGCACATTTCAACAATTCTTCTGAGACATGTGGAACTCAGTTACCAGGCTGCTTTGATAGATAATTGAGAGTGCACATGAAGGTAAAGTCAAACACACACATTAATACAGCCATAATGAAGTGGCATGTCCAAGACTGCCCGGACAAGTACCTAGTTTAGTTTAGTTTAGTTTATAAACCGTAAGCATACAGCTTATTACATACATAAATGACAGTAATACATATAAACATATATGCATGGCAGAGAGAAGGCTATGCTCTCCGTATACCGGTAGTTGCACATTCAAGACACTTGTTAAGTTTTAGAAGTTCAGTTACATTCCTTGTTGATAGAAGTTTTATTAATTTGAATACAGAAGGCTTCTTATGATAATATTTCTTAATATGCAGACGCCTCAAATTATTTAAGGCGGGACATATCAGAATGAAATGGAATTCATCCTCGACTGCACTGAGATTACAATTTGAACACAGCCTATTTGCACATGGAACCTTATTATATTTCTACCCACCTGTATAGCTAACCTATGGGTGGAGATTTGGTACACTGTTAAAATTCTATGATATTTATGCAGTACAGATTTTTGAAGGTAAAACTGCAAGGAACATGAATCAATGAAGTGTTTGTGGATAAAACATTTGGACATAGATTCAATTTGTGAGCGAATACTTTGGTTAAACTGGTCTTCTAAAATCCTCTTGTACAAACGTAGATGAAAAAATCTAACACATCTTTGAAATTCTTAACATAAATAATAGAAACGTTTCTGGCCTAAAATTGTTGACAACATGCATAGAATGATTGAGGTGATGATGTTCCATAAAAGAATGAATGGTGTCGTGGCAATGGTCACTCACTCCCGATGTCTTGGAAACAGATTCCATCTACAGATCTATTCAGGGTACCCGTTTCCTTGATCATTTGTTATTCTGCCCTTAAAAATGAATGAGTCTTATATAAATATTTTAACTATTAGATTTATTATATGTTATTACTTAATTAAATATTTGGCAAGAATAAGCGTAAAATAAAATTGCTGATATTGATTGGATGTTTGGATGTTGCCCTCTGGTATTAAAATGGACCCATCTTACAATTGTTTTCAGCTATGCTCAAGTGGGTTTTTCCAAATGATTAGTCAGGGGTGAATGGTTTGTTTTATTGCCAAAAAGGCAACAACTGTTAAGTTTTGGATTTTAAGAAAAACTAAATATAGGTACATGTCTGATATGTGTATAGAATAGAAATAAGGGTTTGATTTTTTACCGTAAATCATTCAGATAACTGCAAGTAAAAAAGAATTGTCAATAAGTTTGAGATGGGAGGTACATATGTAACTCTAAAAAGGTTTACTTCAAAATTTGCTTCAACAGTGGTTGATGTCCTCAGATCTGTTATCTTGTTTAAACCCCTATCACAGGCTATTTACACCAGGCTGTTGAGGAAAAACGGATTTATGTTCTATTTAGTTATGATTAAAGCAACGAAGCCTTTTGGTTTTTTATGTTACTATGTATTAATCCGTGAAATGATTTTGTGTAAGCTATCTGGTGGCTGACATTACTCACTCACTGGTTTTTACAAGGTTTCCTCTTGATTTTCAATCTTATTTAAGCAAGGAACCGTGTGAAATGGACAATCCATTATCATATAAGTGAAATACTCTTGAGTATGAGGTTAAACCTCATTCAAACAAACATTGTTTTCATTTAAACCAAATAAATGCACTAACCGATTGCCATGATCCAAGAGTCCAATTTTTTTTACTTTGGTAGAATGTTTGAGATGCAGTTATTATGTGAGACATATAAATCCGAGACCGTCAAAGCTCTCAAGGTTATCAGGTATGATCATCTCTTTTAGCTTATTTTATTTTGAGTTCCAATCTGATGTATCGAAAAGAAACGAGATTTCTCTTTAGTCAGCCTTAAATGCAATTAGTTTTTTGGGTAAGTCATTTGTCGACTGAGTTCAAAGTTTGTACAAATCTGTTAGCATACCTGGACATTATGTGCACATTGAGGATTCTCATTCCCCACAATGGTCTTTTTTGTGTAGTGTTTAGTTCATATTACTGTAAGATTTTAAGACATACAGTTGATTAGCCAGTGTAAACATGTTGAAATGTTCCGTTAATCTTTGTAATTCCAATGTTAATTATCTAGAATTTGAAGCAATGTTTGTACTGAATGGCTTAGTGGTTAGCGATTGCGCTTACTAATCCTACTTCTATGTACCGTTTACGAGATCGAGTCACTCTGTCGACCATCAGGTATATGAGTCCGTCACAAGATGTGGCTTCAGCAATTGCCGGGGTGGTTTTGATGAGGTTTCCTCACGGTTTTCTATCGTAATTAGGAAAGAACAGTGTGAAGTGGACAATCCATTAACATATAAGTGAAATACCCTTGAGTACAAGGTTAAACCCCAATAAAATAAAAAAAACAATCCAAAGTTATGGCCACCTTGAAAAACCTGAGAGGTATCGGTTTGCCTCAGTAGTTGGAACATAGCTGGACTTATGTATTGAAGTGACATTACATAATGACATATGCGATAAGAATGTCTTCAAGTGACATTACATAATGACATATGCGATAAGAATGTCTTCAAGTGACATTACATAATGACATATGAGATAAGAATGTCTTCAAATGACATTACATAATGACATGCGATAAGAAGGTCTTCAAATGACATATGCGATAAGAAGGTCTTCAAGTGACATTACATAATGACATGCGATAAGAAGGTCTTCAAGTGACATTACATAATGACATGTGATAAGAATGTCTTCTAGATGTGATATACTATAACCTATTTACACCCTATTGGCTGGGATTACTGTATAATTCTAAAATGTTATTCACTGGTATGCTGATTTTTAATATAAATACTCAACTTATTCTGGATAATTGTAGGAAACAGCTGAGTGGGAAGGAGGCCGAGACACAGAAGGAGTTATTACACACATCACAGACACTGAAGGCCTACGAGTCGGTGGGGTTAGGCTTCGACTCTCTAGTGGAGGAATACAGTCAGTTACTCAACCAGATGGAGAATAAACAATGGGCCATACAGGAACTGGGACAGTCCATTGCCTCTTAACATATTCGGTTTCCACTATTTTATCAAAGGATTGTTGAACGACAGAGTAAAGGCCACAGAAGAGGAGAAATTGACACCATTTCATGTGTTATGTTGTTGAAAGAATAGGCGTTTCTTATACACAGCTCTGCTTGACAGTCTATCCTTCTGAAATTGTTACCTGACTGAACAAGCCAGACATCATCACGAACACAGCAAAGAAAACAATTCTGTTGGACAGTATGTTATATTTATAGCTTCTCTACATTACCACAGTTTTGTCAGTGTTTTGAAATGAAATAAGGTTTTATGTGACATGACGAGATGGAGTTATGTCCCTAAAAACATTTACAAGATGAGGTAACTCGGAGGCATCCGTCTCCCTGGCTTCTTCCCCTTTTAAAACTCACTTTTGATCATTCAATTCAATACAATAAATATATGGGGAAGAACTCGACTGGCAATTAAGTTTTATTCGGATTGTTTAATTCATAATATCCACTTTCAATTGGAGCTGTCAGATTGTTTAATTCATAATATCCACTTTCAATTGGAGCTGTCAGATTGGGAAATTTCAAAATACTTCTGATTACATCTGAAGAAAGATAATTTTTACAAATCCAATCCAATCTCAAAATCTATGCTCTCTTGATTTCCAGGTCATGTGCAGTAACTTAATGCAGGTCTGTGCTGTTGGGGAGAACAGTCAGAACGGAGTTTTCTAATGGTTATGCAAACTTAATTTAGGAGGGCCTATTTATAGGTTTCCCAAATTGTTTACAGTTTTCGTCTAAACTTGCATTTTGCTACTGATTTTGACAAATTTTGTCATCCAATAATCAATGAAGTTTGTGTTTTAAAGCAATTTTGCTTTATTTTTCACAAAGGCACAGTTATGTATTTAAAAAATCAGCAAACCAGGGGAAAATGTAAATGTTAGGTTACCTCACAAAATTTAGAGGACCGATTTTTAGGTTATGCCAGAAAAGATTACAGCACAGGCCTGTAAGTGATATCTCAAACTAATTAAAATCAGATCAAAACCGCTCACCATGTTTTGTTTGATGCTATTGATATCTAACACAAATGCCTAACTTACAATGTCAATAAGGTCAAGGTCAAGGTTCACGAAAGTTCACTGTGGCTATGGTAAACACCAAAATACAGGAAATTGTCAAATCCAGTCAAAGTTTATTACTGGAATGTTTGTTTATTGTGAGCATATCTATTGGTCACATCAAAATATGCAGTCCATAAACTCCTTTAACAAACCAGATTTGAAAAGGGGCTCTGTGATAGGCCAATTTAAGGAACCAATTGACACTATAAGTAAGGCGTTTGCGTTAGATCTCAATAGCAACAAACAAGACATGTAGAAAGTTTTAGATGTGAATTGGGGATATCTTGTTCACATTTGGCTATGCAAATGAATAGGATTAACTGAATCGGGTGTTATCATCTGTTTCTTCCGATTGTGACAGAAGCATTTGTAATTTTTGAAAGCTGACTGATGAAATGGAAAGCATATATATATTTTAGAAATATATATACCAAGACACGTTTCAAATTTATTGCAAATGGAATTTATTTCATTCTGTCTTTTTCTTGAATTGAACCGGTAAGATTTGAATACTACATGTATAAATATTGTTCAAGTGAGAGGTGCAAATGAAAATAACTTGTGAGACAGGAAGTGTGCAGTGATTTATCTCTTTAACAACCATTAGAGAGACCAGTACAATGGTAATCAAATTCTAATGGGCAATAGTCTTTTTACAATTTACAATATCAATGATCAAATCCTAAATCATATTTTGTCAAATTTTTTATGATAATTTCAAACCAGTCAAATTTAAACAGCATGATGTGAAAATAGCATGTTATTCCATACTTAATGTTAAATAGGGCCTCCTTGACCACAATATAAAGACCAAAGATGCCAAATAATCTGAAGTCTAAAAAGAGGGAATGGTCATCAAAAAAATAAATTTTGGCTGTTAATGTTAAATAATTCTGGAAGTTGACATTTTGTGAAAGCTTGTATAAAGGTCCATTCTAGACAAATAAAGAAACTTGCTAAATCCAAATTTGTATCACTGGATTTTCGGAAGATGTTTTTTTTTAAAGAGACTATTTATTCAGCAAAAACGATAACACTGCCTGTTTACAGGGCAATAATTAAACCAGCTTAAAACCTTGAAGCTGGTTTAAGGCTGCCATGCAAACGTATGAGAATGTTTTTAGCCAGTTTAACTACATCCACTTTTTATATTGCTTATAGCAGGTTGCAGCATGTAGACAAACTCAAAATGGGCATGTGAATGTAGGCCTACCTGGCTTAAAGCAACTTAAGATAATATTGTTAAAAAATACGAAGATGGGATTTATGTTTCCGTTTTATCAAACCAACTTTATATAAGATTTGTTTCAACAGTAAAAAAGAGTATCAAATGCAACCAAATATTGGCCAATTTGCGACGTCATCATGGGATAGGGCTCTTCACGCAGAGCTATGTATTATGCCATCTTTCCAACCCTGTCCAGCTGCTACAGCCCTCCCCATACTAGTAGTAATGTTTGCCGAGTTCTGTTTATCCTGAGAAATTGTGAAGTTTGGGTGGCAGCTTCTTGTTGCGCCGGTGCTCCAAGCCGATCTCTTTTTTGATGTCTTTGTTGTATTGTCTTGTAATTGTCCTGCCTTGTCTTCGTTGCCAGTGGCACCGAGCATGCTTTCCTTCACCCAAGTGAAATACCCTTAAGTCGGGTGTTAAACCTTAAGTCTCAATGAAACAAACAAAACTATGATAAATTCCTAAGATATGAAATTATCCACCGGTTCAGGTTCAAGATGACTGCTTTTCAAAGATTAAACAACCCCTTGCCTACTTTGTGATACTGCTATTGTTAAACTTCAAACAGTACCCATGTCCTTTATATACACCATGAATCCCATTCTAAAATAGAGGATCAAATCAATCTCATTTTCGTTGAGACTTTGACACTAAGATTCTGCCGGGCATCTAGGTTGAGATTAAATGTCCACAAGCATCAATAAAAACTTATTTACATCTGAAGAAACATGTAAAAATATGTTTCCAACAGTTGAAATGTTGTTTTTGTTTTTAATATTTAATTAAGCAATAAAATTTGATTTAAAATAGTGCAAAATTTTAACGCACTTGATTGGTCAGAAAAAAATGGGAAAAAGTCATTGTACAAACCCCATATGGCTACGTCAAAAACTCCTAGTGAGAAGATCTTAATTGGCAAAATATCTGTTAATTGAAGCATAATTGTTTGTTTTAATTTAACATCATTAGCTTTAATCATTACTACATGTATAAATGACCACCACAGACCAAAAACTTAACAAGTATTCCCTTTTAATGTTGAGTGTATCTTACAAGTAGTTATATAACTGACCTCATTGTCAAGCGCCACGGTTTTTATTGCTGAAAGAAGAAAGCTTAGCAGGTTATTTATGGGGAGACTATTACATCAGCTAAGGAAACAGCCAGTAATTACATAAGTGCTGATATTTTACAAAAAAATCATATAGAAAGTTAAGGCACTCACTTAGACTTGCCTACCCTGTGTATTCTGGAGTATTTTGTAGATATGATTTATGTTAAATACACCAATAGGCCATCAAAATACACATAAAAATTAATATTCTGTCCTATGATGTAACACAAAAACACACATTACACATAATTTTTTTTTCTAGGGTAGGCAGGTCTGGGGCCCTCCCTTCACTGCGTATAAATCATGGTTGTCATAAGGAGCCATTTGCCTTTGGGTCAGCAGTAAACTGGAGTATCCACCATAAAGCAGACAGGATGTGAAGAAACATAGCTCTACAATGTGATAAATTTATGTAAATTACATTTATTGTCAGGGATTTAAAAATGCTACTCAACATCTGTCTGTCCATTACGTCTGTTTATGAACATGACTTAGAAATGCTTCGACCGACTGTCCTTCTGTCCATTGCACCAACCATCACAACTGTTTGTCAACACACTAGCTTGACAATAAATTCACCGATAAACTTTAAACTTGGCATGTAGCTTTCCTGTTAAGACAACGAATTGGATTGCATTTCACCAAATTCCGTTTAAAAAAAACGAAAAGTGCTATTTTTGCATAATTTTACAATATTCATGCCTGCATGTGTTGTGAACACAATAAGTAGAGAAAAAACTACAAATATGCAAATTATTACGTGAATTCTACAAATATGTCTTTGCCTTTTTTTCTGTTGCGAAGTATAAATATGGTGCATGTTTCTCCTAAAGTATATGCGTTGTAAAGCTAGATAATGCGCAGTTACAAATTAATACTATTAAACTATTTTTGTTTCGCATCCTGTCAAATGTATATAGGCCTACTCCAGTCAGCCACAACTACTGACCACTTACAATCCGCCACAACTACTGACCACTTCTAATCAGCCATAACTACTGACCACTTACAATCAGCCACAACTACTGACCACTTCTAATCAGCCATAACTACTGACCACTTCTAATCAGCCACAACTACTGACCACTTCTAATCAGCCACAACTACTGACCACTTCCAATCAGCCACAACTACTGACCACTTCCAATCAGCCACAACTACTGACCACTTCCAATCAGCCACAACTACTGACCAC
>JAQQZZ010133048.1:0-13660 GCA_030265115.1 Mopalia vespertina | reverse complement strand
CAGTGGTGTCGAGGGTGGTTTCCTTCACCCATTGGGCTGGCACGTCGTCTTATAAGTGAAATACCCTTGAGTACGACATAAAACTCCAATCAAACAATCCTTTGATGTAGCGTCAATATTGTCGACCTCAGGTATATGAGGTAGTCACACCATGTGTCTCCATGAATGATTTTAACAATATTTATTATCGTTTTTTTACTGTACGGCAGAACGAGAAGTTGTCAAATAAGTGAAAAACCCTACAGTACCACATTCAAACCCCAATCAAACAAACACACCTTTTCATAAATGTTTGCCATTTTATTGCAAATCTTCAATGAAAATTGTTTAGTTCATAATTTTTTTAAATGTTATTTATTTAACAGAAAGAACCATGAGCTAATATTGGGAGTCCATTCACAGACTGGGGGTAAATCAAGGACTTGTCGTCTTCAAGGATTCTGGTATGTCTACTATTCAGTGGGTGGTCAGATAGATTGTGCTTAGCTCTCCTGGATTTAAAGTCAAATTCTTCCCTGAACACCATATGAGCGAGTCACATGTTGTGGCTCTGGCAATCAAGGGGATGGTTTTTACAACGTTTCCTCCCAGTTTTCCACCGTAATAAGGCAAGGTGCGATGTGAAGTGGAAATCCATTGTCATATAAGTGAAATACCCTTTAGTATAATGTTAAACCCCAATCAAACAAAAAAAAACCCTGAACACCAGATAAAACGATCACAAATTTCTCTCTAAATCCTACATTAATTAAAAGCCCTTACATAATTTTCAAAATTTCACCCCAAGACATGGGATTTCACTCGAATTAGGGTTGTATGGTTGCAAGATCTTCTGATCTTGTTGGGCCCACAGCTGTGGGTTAGTGGTTAGCCTACTAATCCTACTTCTGTGTGCGGCTCAAGGATTTGAGTCCGTCTGTCATCCATCAGGTAAGCTTATATTACACGATGTGACTTTGGCAATTGCGGAACTCTCAGCTTTCCATTGTACTTAAGCAGTAACAGTGTGAAATGGACAATCTGTCGTCATATAAGTTTATACCCGTTATCAAACAAACTTATATGTTCATTTTATAATGTTAAAGATGGTTTTCTAATGTTAAACAAGTTAACATGTTACGCGTATCTTATAGTCACCTTTGAATCGCGAGGCAACTCTAGGCTTTCATTCCATCAGAGCAACAGCTCTCGTAATTTAACAGTTGACAGAAACGATTGATAGCACTGAAGTATTGGTTAGTGTCCAATTTTCGTTACCTTTTGAAACACGCGTTTTTGACAAGTTTGAGTTACTTGGACGTCTTAAACTTTTCCTCTGTGTACTCATTTGTTTTAATATGGATTTATATTTGACACCAAAATTACCATTTATTTATGAATATTTTTAAAATTTTGTGTTGGAAAACAATTGACACATAACTTAATCAAATAGAAAGGCATGTTGCATATTTCCAAACGAAATCAGTCATCCTTTCATAATTTTTTGAATCACGTAGGCCTACGTGATTTAATTTAAAAGTAAATTATTATAATTACAAAGGAAAGATATATATACTATCAGTAGTTAATGGACTTCTGATATATTCTCATTGTAGGAATGCCTTGACACATTTTACTTCCGGGTCATAAAAATATATGAAAACTCAATATGCACCGACAGATTGGCAGCGAAAACCTAAAAAAAACTGAAATTGGAGCAAAAAAATACTCAGTATGGCAAGGAGGGTGATAAACATTTTGACATCTATGAAGCCCTGGGTGTTTGTTTGAAGAGTAGCAATGCTGTCTTTACTTAGCACTGGAGGAAAATGAACTTTCCAACATTATGAAAACGCTTCACATCTTGGTTGTGCCAGTGTCAATTATTGTTGGAATACATGTACCGCCTTCATATAAGTGAAATACCCTTAAGCACGGCATAAAACATCAATCAATCAATCAAGGTGTTTTATTTTTATTGTTTTTTTTTTCAATAAGGAGTGACACCAAGGTGACAGTTGGAGATATTGTTCATATCTTGGACGTTACCTTTGATGAGAATGACACATGTACAATCAGTGACGGTCGTGGCCTCTTTGTTCTCCACCCAGATCGTCTTATTTCTGGAACCTCTGTGGTGTCGGGTGTTCATTGTCTCCGAAGGTTTGTTCACACTTTAGTTACAATTCATCTTTGCTCAACCAGGCCAATGGCTTAGTGGTTAGCATTTGGACTGAATAATCCACTTCGATGTAGCGTTCATGGGATCAAGTCACTCTGTCGACCCTCCGGTATATAAGTTAATCACATGATGTGGTTCCGGCAATTGCTGGGGCCGTTTTTACAAGGTTTCCTCTACATTTTCCACTGTAATTAAGCAAGGAGCAGTGTGAAGTGGACAATCCGTCGTCATATAAGTGAAATACGCTTGAGTATGATGTTAAACCCCAATCAAACAAACAGTCTTTGCTAAACCAGGGTTAAGTGATTTCTTTGTACTTAATTCGGAACACCTTGTTTTGGGGACATCTGAGATTTGAACACATCTCCCGTTGCTCTGCTGGTGTCCAGGGGGTAACTTGAAAAGGGTTGGTTGTGGTGTATTTATTTTGCATCTTGTCTTGTCATTGTTTGCTGCCAGTTGAGGCTGCTTCCCCTCGCTCATTGAAGCTTTCTAGCCATATTTCTACCGGCAAATGTCGTACGACGTTAAACACCAATCAAACAAACAAACAAACAAACCGGCAAATGTCAACAGCTGTAAAATATTTTGAGACTGTGACTGTATACCTTTAAGGAGTTGCCATATTTTAGAAATAGTTCAGTATACAGTCTGCTATGATGTTGTTAATCTGTTGAATAAGACCACTTAATTGGATAGATGAAACTTTCTTCTAGACAAATTGGATCAGGAAAATATAGCTGTCTTAAATACAATATGGGGCCCGCGGCCTTGGCTTAGTGGTTAGTGAGTGTGCTTTCGGAGCCTTCTTCGATGTACCGTCCACAGGATCGAGTCCGTCTGTCGACCCTCAGGTATATGAGTGAGTCACAAGATGTGGCTCTGGTAATCGCGTGGGTGGTTTTTACAAGGTTTCCTCTCGGTTTTCCACCATAATAAGGCAAGGAGCAGTGTGAAGTGGACAATCGTTGTCATGTAAGTGAAATACCCTTGAGTATGACGTTAAACCCCAACCAAACTAATTAGACGTAAAATCTGTTTTAAAATCAAGGGTAATACTCTGACTCTTCCTAAGCCCTCAGTCACAAACTTTTTCTGAAAAATTAATTAAATTAATTGATATATTAACCCTGCCACATTAAAACTTATGCAGACTTATGAGTGAAATATTTTAAATTACAATCTATATATTAAAGGGGAAGAAATCAAAGATGCTTAGGTATTGGAAAAAATTTAAATATAATAAGATTTTTTTTTCCACAGATCAATTTTGAACGAAATCTTCAAGGTATTTATGATTCTCATCTCATAATGATATGCTTTAGTTTCAACTATACTTTAAAAAGAGGTTGTATCCGGTCTCATTTAGTAGTGCTTCAGGAAGAAGAATGACTTCGCTGAAGGATTGATTATTTTTAAGCAAAAATTTAAAGTGTGTGAATGGATAGTGTTTCTTGATTTCCTTTGGGGTTGGGTCGTATGAAATTAAGTAACAATGAGACATAAACAATCTGTCATCATATATGTAAATCCTTTCTTTGTTTTGGATTTTATAACTATTTTTGAAAGAGTAAATGTTTTTTTATCGAAATGCCTTTTTATTCCTTGTTATAATTTTAATAAGATGACACCTTTTCTGTTTGACTTCAGGGATGTGACAGTTCTAATATCCACATGCTCTATGGCAGCATTATACATTCTTTCTTCCAAGAGGTACGTTTGAAAAAAGAGAAATAAAGTGTTACCAATTTAAGCGAAGATTAATGTTTTGTTGCCTTGAGGCTGTCTGTCTTAGCGCAGTTTGTTTGAAGAGTAGCACTACTGTCTTTACTAAACACTGGAGGAAAATAAACATTCCAACATTATGGAAAAGCTTCACATCTTAGATGTGCTAGTGTCAATTATTGTTGGAATATACTGCCGTTATATAAGTAAAAATACCCTTTACCAACACCAATCAATCAATCAACCAATCAATCAATGGCCATGCTGCTGACTACTGTGTTCAGTGTTTAATGAGTCAGATTACTGATCCTTGGTGGATGTACTGCTCACAGATTGACCTTAAGTAAATGAGATAGTCATATGAGGTGTGTTTTAACCAGTTTTCTGCCCTCTTTTTCCACCATATTTTAGAAAGACTGAGTAAGAAGTGGACAATCTGTCTTAATTGAGTGAAATACACTTGAGTATGACATTAAACGCCAACCTTAATTACTGTTTGTTTGTTCAGATCAAATTACACATTAAGGTCAACAAGGGGGCTTGAGTCTGTGAGTAGTTTATCCACGGAGGATAACTAGTCTGATTCATCAAGCACTGAACCATCATCTATTTTTAAACCCTCTGGCTAAGGGCAGTTTGTTTGAAGAGTAGCAATGCTGTCTATACTTTGCAATGGAGAGAAATTAACTTTCCAACATTATGAAAACGCTTCACATCTTGGTTGTGCCAGTGTCAATTATTGTTGGAATACACCGCCGTCATATAAGTGAAATACCCGTGGGCACGGCGTAAAACACCAATCAATCAATCAATCTATTTTTAATCTGTTAGCAGAGGTTTAATCTGGTGTTAGAATAATTGTCTTTCGAGCAATCTGCCCTTGCTTATAATGCTTCCTAGTACTCTGGTGCTCATAGAGGTAATGTGCAACAGGATGCCGGTCTGTTTGTGATGGTGCTGTACAACGTGGTAATCGTCCTGTGTTGTCTCTATTTGTTGCCAGTCATGTTGAGGCTGGTTTCATGCACTCTTTGGGCTGTCATGCCCTCATTTGAGTGAAATAACCTTATGCATGGCATTAAACCCCAATCAATGAATCAAATAAACTACAACATTTATTATAATCATCTATATTTACAACTCATGTTTTTCTTTGAATTACTTTTTGGCTACCACCCATGTCTGTTGGGTGTTGAAATAAATCAAAGGAAATTGAATAAACTTGATCTTTTCAGGCGTTACAGAAGGGTGTATACGAGAAGGAGAAGCTTTTAAAAGTGGCAAGAAGTGTCCTCTCTCAGAACAAGTTCCTCCATGACTTGTAAGTTTTATTCTTTTTTTAAAAACTTGCAGCCTGGAAAATCATGGAAAATGAAAATCAAATCATTACTCCCTTACCTAAAAATCTATTAGACATCGTTTTCCTTAATCCTTAAGACCATTACTTTTAAATGTAGACTCCAAGTTTACCATTAAAAAGCTTATGATATCTAACATTTTGCACTGAGGGAAACCGCAATCGCTGCTAACAACATCCGATCTCTTTTCAACAAAGAGAGGAAAATTGTAAAACCAAGTGCAGTATAACTTAAAAATATAGATTCTAACTTTTCAGTAAAAAAGTTAATGGTGTCCAACATTTCATGCCCTCTGGCTAAGGTCAGTTTGTTTGAATAGTAGCAATACTGTCTTTACTTAGCACTGGAGGGAGATTAACTTTCTAATAAATCTTGAAAATAAATAAAGCCTTCAAATCTTACCAAAACAATTTTCTCCTGGAAAAGTTATGGAATTTCTGATAATTTGCTGAGGATGGTTTTAACAGTCAAAGTAGCAGGTGACATGGCTGTGCTCAGTGTAGTATATAAAGGGTGTTTGATATCAGATTACATAAAGCTTTATCAACTTTTTTTTTTTTTCTTCAAACTTTCATTTCATGTTTATATCAAACAAACCTGTAACAAATACAAAGAAGTCAACATATAAATAGTTGGTGGCAGTGTCTTAGCTAGGATTGGAAAACTGCCTGTTATAAATCCCTATTTTCTAAAATTTAGGCTGTCAATAGTTACCATTTTCCTATCTTTCCCATGTTAAAATTCAGAATTTATACCTGTCATTTTACAAATCTGCC
Source organism: Mopalia vespertina (assembly GCA_030265115.1). Taxonomy (NCBI): domain Eukaryota; kingdom Metazoa; phylum Mollusca; class Polyplacophora; order Chitonida; family Mopaliidae; genus Mopalia; species Mopalia vespertina. The sequence continues at coordinate 7,640 of JAQQZZ010133048.1, read as the reverse complement.
TGTTGAAAATGACAGGTGGACAGGTCTTAAGCTATGACTATGGTTGCGGAAATAACACCAATTAGACTTGTTTATATAAACTAATAGAAACTTGCCGCCTTGTTATTCAGAGTCTTTACTAAAATTGAGTAGAAAAAATCTAACTTATTTTGCTTATAGTAAACTTTGTTAGGCAAACATATACAAGCCCACTATTTATTCAGCTGAAAAAATATTTATTTTTCAAGGGAGATAATTCAGACTCTTGTCTCGCACACATTCAAAACATGGATGTCCTCAGTTGCAAGTCCTCAAGTTGGCTGGGGATTTGTTAATAACGTTGATACTTTGAAACTATTCCAAGTGTCATATTAATTACATCTGAGTGTGTTCCACTTATTTTTTGCACTTAGAGAGGTTTATTTCCCCCATCATTTAACAAAAGTTGCCTATTCTTTTAATCCCCAGGTATTCCCAGAATGCATCAGAAGAAGCTGTGATGGTTGAAGTCATCAAGTACATTCCTCCATTCCAGGCCTGGATCAAAAAATTTACAAACATTGGAAAATTTGCATTAGGAGCCCAGAAGTAAGAATTAAATTAATAAACAATTAAAATGTTTTATAAGAATTGTAAAATTTAAATTTTGAAAAAATTTATTTGCACATTACAACAAACTTGTTGTCAATAAACATAGTACATAAGTCAGAAAGTCAAAGAGTCTAGAAGTGAGAGAAATAACTTTTTAAAAAATTTGCAAATGGTTAAAAAAAATTCAATATTTATATAGATTTTAGAAAATACTGAAAGTAGGTTTTTGTTATAAATTTTTTTTAAAGCACGTTTAGAAACATTCTTTGATATAATTTTTTTTAACTGAATTTTTAAATAAGCAGAAACATTTGTCTGTTTTAGGAAGATTGTAATTACTGCACTTATATGATTGCTGCAGAGGTAGAAGTTCCCTAAATCCTCTAAAGTGTTTTTACAGTTAGTTGCCTGTCAAATATTTTACTGCTGCGCAATGCTAAAATTATTATAAGTTGTGTTATAAATGTAAATAATTACTGGCCTGATGGACCAGTAGCAGGTGAAAATGACTGGGCCAGGGGACCAATGCGAATTTCAATGTCTGTGTTGTATAAATTTAATTCAGTAATTAATTCTGTCCCTTATCTTAATATTTGACATATTCTTATCAATATTTTTGTCAAAATGCATACTCCTAGTGAGGTAACTCTAACAAGTATTATTAGATCTGAAACGTTCAAAATGTTCACTTGTTATTATTAATATTTGTTTTAAAATGTTTGAATAAAGGCTTATTTTTTAACAATTTTTATTTTACAAAAATAGTAATTTCACATAATTGTGTCAATACACAGAGGTTCTAAATTTTCACACTTTATATGTTTGTGAGTGGTTGGAGGGAGCATCATGTTGACCTGTTGCTCTCAAAGCTGAAGGGCAATGTGGAGCTGGTCTATTATGTGATGTCTTTGTATTACATAGTCCTGTGATTGTCTTGAAATTGTCTTGTCTTTGTGGCCAGTGTCATCTAGGGTGGTTTCCTTCATTTGTTAGGCTGTCTCGTATATATTAACACACAGTTTTCACTCTTTCATTCAAGACCGGACTCCGGAATAACTGTTACCAAAATTCAAGACATTGAAGAAAACATTTGGTCTCCAAGGTAAGAGATTGTGTTATGTAATCTTTATGAATATTGACCTGGTGGTTGGAGGGAGCTTTATGTTGCCCTGGTGCTCTCAGAGATAAAGGTGAATAGGAAGCCGATCTGTTTGTGGTGTCTGTATTGCGTCCTGTATTTGTCCCGTCTTGTCTTCGTTTTGTTGCCAGTGGTGTCGAGGGGTGGTTTCCATCACCCATTGGGCTGGCACATTGTCATATAAGTGAAATACCCTTGAGTACGATGTAAAACCCTAATCAAACAAATTATGAATATTGAGCTATCATTCAACGCAGCCGCGGCTAGTGTGTCTAACTGCTGGTCTCAGTTGGCATTTTAATTATTTTCTATTGTATTTATGGAGCAAATCAAAGAAACAAACAAATGTAAATATTGTTATTAAATAAATGTTTTGATACATAATTTGACCTTAGCACGTCACATCTGGAGTTTCTGGAGTCAGTTTGATTTTGGTTCTGAAAATGGTTACTGTTAATACATTACTATTTTTATCAAATCATTGTCAAAATCCAGCTAAAAATGGGATAAAGAACCCTCACAGGGGTCCAATGAATTTTAAATAGGAAGATGGGGAATTATTGTTAATCTGCCCTGACTTCAGATCTATATTCTCACTAATCAGAAGCTATATACTACAAATCCTATCTTTATAACCTCTGATAAAAGTCTGACCATTTTTTGCAATTGCCAGAACAGGGTTTACTTTTAAACAGCCAATTAAAGTCCTCTATTTGCTGTCTCTAGTCTAAATCTTCACTCACACTTTGATTGGTTCCTGACAAATTTGAGTTTTAGACTGCTAATAACAGGCTGGATCTTAGATATGACCTAAACAAATCCACATTGAAAAGGTTCAAATGGTCTGACCTAATTGATTTCATTCACCCTGTTCTGGCCATCCTCGGCACAAACACCAACTTTTGTAAGCTGGTTAAAACAAAATAATTTTTTATATAAATAATGATCAGTGACATCATTATTTCAAATTTTGGTTATGAAATAGAATATTTCAAGTATGGACTTAACTTAGCCCTGGAAGAACATTAATTTTTCTAACAAAGCGAAAAATTTCACATTTTTTTGTTGTGTTAGTGTGTCAATTACTATTTGATAAACGTCCCTCATATAGGTGAAAATGCATGGCATAAATCAATCTACCCCAACCTGACTTCAAAGTTATGTGGCCCGCGGCCGTGGGTTAGCGAGTGGGCTTTCGGAGCCTACTTCGATATACCGTTCACGGGATCGAGTCTGCCTGTCGACCCTCAGGTATATGAGTGAGTCACAAACTGTGGCTCCAGCAATCGCGGCGGTGGTTTTTACGAGGTTTCCTCCCGGTTTTCCACCATAATAAGGCAAGGAGCAGTGCGAAGTGGACAATCCATCGTCATATAAGTGAAATACCCTTGAGTACAACGTTAAACCCCAATCAAACAAACAAACAAACAAATCAAAGTTATGTGAATAGTAGATTTAGTATAATTCATTAAATTTTAAAACAAGAAAATCTAAAAATGTAGATCGCTCAAATCATGTTTGACCCCAAACCTTTTTGTTTTTCAGATTTGGTGTGAAAGGAAAAATAGATTTGACTGTGCAAGCTAAGGTATGACCCGTTGAATGAATTATATATTCAGAAAGAAAGGCTGGACTCTACGAAACTTCACAAATGTACCAGTCAAACAAAAATCGTAGACAACGGCTTCACCGTGCTTAACAAAAACGTCCTGTCGAATGCTCCTAATATTACCATTTCTCAGTGTGGCTACAGATTAAAAAAACATCTAATATCTGAATCATTTGGAAGTATATCCCATTACTCTGTGATTGTTGTGTGTATTTGACGTATTCAGAGGAAATCGATTAGTTGAACCAGTCGAATAGTAATTAGGCTAATGTGAATTCACGGGTGTCCACTGATCCCAGATATTGATGTGTATAAGCTGGTCGAGTTATTGGCTTTCACACTGCGAATCAATTTAGAATGTATGTTTACTGAACTAATTAGATAAAAATCATGTTATATCAAATTTGTGAGTAAAATAGCTTTCCAAATATGCTTCACAGTATATATATTTAATGGGTTTTTTTTTTCGAAAATAATAAGCCAAATGTTAAAGATAATTTCTTGTATTTTGTTGATTTTTGGGGTATGTTGGGTAACGATAAACAAATAAATTATTATTTATGGCCTTATTTTAGATATGGGGTAAAAATCCTAAACCAGAGACAAAAGTTGTTCCCCTTGAGTTGAAGACGGGCAAGGCTACATATTCAGTGGAACATAAAGGACAGGTTTGTTCATTAATTGTTTTGAAGGGCTCTTCCCGTTGTCATAGTTACTTTCAGAGGTTATGGGTAAGTTTGCAACACGAAGTCCATGAGTTGTTGAGTTGAGTGATTGTCCACCAGTGATGTTCTGGGTTAATTGGTAGCTTTCGGCTTATCTCTGGCCAGTAGTCGATAGACCTTGTAAATCACTCACTTGTATTGATGTTTGATATTTTTTTTATTCACCAAATAATAAGTAATAGCGTATAACACAAGTACAAAACAGTACAATAATTGGGGGAATAAGGTTCAAGGGAGTTTCCCTAAAATATATATGTAAGTAAAGTACTAACATAATCTGTTTAGTAGTTTTGGCAGTAATTGGATTATGGAAAGGCATGCACGTGGAGAAATTTCTTGTTGTTGGCATAATTTCCTCCTTTTAACTTAACACTCGGCAATCAACAAATGTACTATTTTGTTTTCAAGGTGACCTTATATTCAATGATGAGCTGTGATCGCCGTGTTGATCCAAACCTGGGACTCCTACTCTATTTGAAGGAGGGGGACATGCAGGCTATACCAGTCAACTCCTCCAACAAAGCTGGTAAGCGGGGGACTGTCTCATTAAGCAAACTTTAAAAAAATCCAGACAACTTGTATCTCTCATTGCCCTTAGCTGATGTATTTATTTGCTAATTTATGTTTATTTGACATACCACTTTGCCGGTTGATATATTCTAAACCCATGCTGAATATCTCATTTGCTACATATTTGTCACATATTTTCTATACCATGTATTTGATAATTTCCTTCTATTTGTTGTTTTGAATTTGCAATGATACTGGTTTTGATTCCTGTTGCCCTCAAAGCTTAGGGGCAACAAGAAGCTGATATGTTTGTGGTGTCTTTGTGTTTCATCCTGTGATTGCCCATTCCTGTCATTCACACGAGGTGACTGGCAATCAAGGGGTTGTGTTTTTTTACAACGTTTCCAACCAGTTTTCCAAAAACAAATGGGTAAAAAATGGACAGTCCATTGCCATATAAGTGAAATTTCCTTCATTAGGACATTAAAATTCCAAATGAAACAAATAAAAAATCAGTGTTCTTAGATCTAAGGGGTAACAGGAAGCTAATCTGTTTGTGATATATTTCTACTTCTGGTTGCCTGGAAATGTTGCTGTTGCCAGTGATGTTGAGCAGGCCTGTGTCGTAATGTTTTCCGGGAAAACCTAAAAATTTTCAAGATAACTTATCATTTGAATTTGTCAAAGTTTTGCTGATTTTGTAAACATAAATTTAGAGTTATGAAGAAATTGTATGCAAAATTATTTCTTAGTGCCATCTCTATCTGGGATGAAGAAAATTTTCAAAATTGGCTTTAAACGGGTTTTTTAGACAACCTTGGGAAAGCTATAAATTGGTACTCCTAAAATCAGTTTGGTCAACCATGGGAAGACCCTGTTCACCTTGATATCATTCTATTGTGTTTATTATTTGTCTCTCTATAGGTTTGATTCAGCTGAGGAATGACATGGCAAACTATCTGCAGAACCGACTGCAGCCTTTGATTGGCTTAGACGGGAAGGAAAGCTCAGTGATTGGTGGACTGCCTGAACCAATCAACAGCAAGAGAACCTGTGAAAAATGTCCTCAACTTCTCAACTGTGCTGTTTACCTACAGTATGTTCAATATATGAAAGATTTGTTTGTTTGTTGGTAAACATTGTACTCAAGGGTATTTCAGTTACATAAAGATGCTGCATTGCAGGTGGAAAACTGTGAAGAAACCAAGTAACAGCCACTCCACGATGTCTACATATACTGGTTAAACCTACCCTACGGCTGTCAAGGAGCTTACTGCCATTATAGAAATGAAATGTCTGTAAGCACGGATTTAAACATCAATCAATCCATCCATGTTATACCTAAGATCAAGAGTTGTTCTCAAATTTGCATAATTGCAGTACATTATGCTGGTGGTGAGGAAGGAGCCTTATGTTGCCCTGGTCAGAAAATAGTTCAAATTTGTTAACAATAAGTCAAACTCATAATGTTCAGAAATATAATCTTTGAAACAAAATTTCTAACACGTTAATTTTGTTTGTGTATTTTAAGAGAAATAGAGAAGGTTTCATTTCCACCGAGTCATCCAATGGCAGATTTACTTCCTGTGGCCTTATCACACCTTCGACCCAGTCACCTGGACTTCTTTACAAGATGGTGTCTAATGTTAGAATTGGAATCTGCTCAAGGGAGAAGTGGGAAAAACCTCAATGAAATTTGGACTATGTCAGCTTCTGAAAGGTATTTATATGATTGTTTTTCTTGGGTTTCAAGGAGCTGCTACTGGGGTTTGCTTTTTTTTAACAGTGGTTACATCTTTCGCCAAATGTACTTCATGAGTGTATCATTTCTGTACTCTGTATTCCACTGTGTGTGAATAGACTTGCTGTAGGTGGTTTCCTCCAACTTTTAGTACTGGCACCACTATCTTTTAAGTGAAATAATCTCCAGAGACCCATTCTACAAAGCTGCTAGCCTATTGTGTTGTCATGGTAATTAAGATCTTCATGTGCTAGGATATCTTTTTATGGCAATACCCTGTTCAGCTTTGAACACTCAAGTTCCAGAGGGGATGTCTTGCTTATAAGGGGAATAACAGATCTACATTTAACACCTTGCTCAAGGGTATTTCACTTCCTTAACGAGAAAGTCGACTAGAGTGTACTCTCTACATGTCACATGCTTCTATACGACCCCATCTGATTCATCTCAGATCATATGTGGGTTGGTATGTCCATTTTCTGGGCTGTACCTCAGCCTGTTTTCCTTCCACAAAATATCAGTAGAAATTCTGAAATTTAACAAGGGAATGATAAGAAAATTTACAATTTGACCAGCATAATTCCAGAGAATAAAGATTTTGGACAGGCAGTTTTCCAAACCTAGGTAAGAGACTGAACACCACCATAGTCGCATTATTGTTAATTTCTTTGTTATATATCCTGTAAATGACTGCACAAGTGTAGGGCCCACAGCCATAGTTCATTGGTTAACATGTCTGCCTGCCACTTACTGGTTTGAGTCCACCTGTCAAGCTCAAGTGAATGTGGCTCAAGCAATCACAGGGGCCTTTTTTTTTTTTTTTTTTTTTTACGACATTTCCTCCCAGCTTTCCACTGATTTAAGTACGGCAAAGTGCAATGGACAATCTGTCGTCATAGGAGTGAATACGACGTTAATCCTCCATCAAACCAGTCAAATGTAAACAATTTTGTGCTTACCTTCTATTTAACACCTCTGCTAGAGAGAAGACTGGGAACTGTTTAAGCAGGATGATGCTCTCCGGTTCAGAGGTCATGGACACAAACCAACATATTCTTACCTTCATTCGCCAAACAGTTTACCCAAGGTAATCAGTTTTTTAATTTGGTTAAATGTGTTCTTTTCTGTAAAATTAAATTAGAGTATAATACTTCTTTCATCCATATCTCCTGGGGCCGTGGCTTAGTTGCTAGCATGTCTGCTTTTTAATCCTACTTCTATGTTCTTTTCTTTTTCGACTCTTTTAAATTAGTTATTAAAGTTTGTTACCACATATATTTATTTTTTTTTTAAATTTATTTTGAGAAAATTGTTATTTGAGATGTTATGTTAAAATTACGTTGCAGA